>JACCGJ010017093.1:0-10862 GCA_013407085.1 Atriophallophorus winterbourni
TACCTTTGTAATCCAGCATAAGAAAATTGGCTATCCATGTTTCCAGTCGCCTGATTTTTACAACACGAGGTTTGTTTAAAAAGACAATAAAATCATTTCCTTTCACACAATTTTAAATATTCATCATCTATTTGAAGATGAAGATACAATTAATTTAAATACACATGTTGCCCTTGTATACCACGGTTTGCTATGTTGGTACAACCTCCTGGCCCAATCACATAATCCCGAGCACATCTAGCAAGGGTTTAAACCAAAGAGCAGGAACAGTAATGCACATTTGCATGCATTTAGATCACATAGCACGCACGACCGGTTACGTGCTGTTTACGCTTATCAGGTAAGACAGCAAAATAACGAACCGCGTGCGACATCATACAAAAGACTCACGAAATAGAATAAAAATAGTGTATGATTTATGCTCAAGTCGCAAAAAACACTCAATCAAAGTAATGTTAACTTAAAACGTGAAATTCAATTCATCTTATGCACCAAGAATTTGCATACACCCCCGCAAATTCCATATGGTTTTAGATCATTGTTCATAGATGAAAGTACGAACCGAATAGAATGGCGTTTGTACCTGATCTAACAGTAGAATTTCTGAAAATGTGCCGCGTATGCGATCAATAATACGTTGCTCACGTAAATGAAACGTACGGGATAAACTCAGTTTAGCAAAGTGAAACCTAACACTCTTAACTATATGCGATGTTGTTGAATACTGTAATGTCAACACTGATAACGACGTAATTATGGTTAATCCATTCAATTATTATACGAGCGTATACGTACGTCGAATATCTGCATATTCTGGCAAATGCCTTCAAAAAATATGAGATTGAAGTTTGAGGGAAACGGAGTTAAACGAAACGAAATATAGTGCATATCACATATTGAAAATAAGAATCTTTTTCCAAACCTTCATTTGAACCAGGACTGTATCGTCTACATTTTTAAAAATGGTAGATAATGGTTAATAATATAGAGAGTGACTAATCTTATGCTGATACAAATTGTATAATTTTAATAAACGTTTATCAGAAGTTGAGTGCACTATCGCGCACGAGTCCTTCAATCGAGCGAACAATATGTTACGTCATCGTTTCAATTGGTGGATGTGATATGTCAAATCAAGCGCAAAAATACGTTCTGTACAAACAAACGGAAAGACTGACTTACTCTTAACCGAACGCAGTCATTTGTAAAATCGCGTAGCAGATACGAAGATCATGGAATGCCAGTTAAATTTCAGCCTGAAAATGCGAAATATCGACCAGTGACATCGTAGATGGAAGTTGAAGGGGCGTGAAAAATATTGCAGAATGTCTGAACGTGGTTGATACCCTTTTGGTGAATATCTGCATTGGGATACGGTCGAACATATTGAAGTAGGTCAACTTGAAGTCAATAGATCAACTGGAGTAGTAATCAACAGATTAAAATGCACGCGATTGTTCCTGATTTGAGCTTGAAAACCTGTAGCATAAGCATAATAATTGATCATATCATATCATCTTAGAAAATGCTTTAACAATACCACATAAGACTATAATTGTATTCAATGTCAAAGCTGCAACTGCAAGTCGAATATGCATCAAGTCTCAGTTAACCTAATCATTCAGAATCTTTATTTAATGACCATTAATGTATAATCTATTGTTTCTATAGTGTTATTAGGTCTACGGGGAACAACATACCGCTTGAGTTTTCAATGACTTCATTAGAACTGGACGCGGAAGCATTATAAAATTCTTCATTTGGACATTGTGTTTTTTGTTTAGAAAATTACATAATTTGGCTACAATCTTATAATATCTGCAAATTAACAATCGATTCAAATCTCTCTGTGTCTCAATTTATCTGTCTCTGTTGAGTTTTGGTAAATCATGTTAACTTAATTGAACTCACTTCCTCACTCACTCAGTCCTCTCCGTGTCGGGTGGCATATGATACAAGGACAACCCCACGCCAGTAGTTCCGGTCTGCCGCTGCTTCCGTTGCCGTCTGCACCGTGAATTTTTTTGCATGTGGTTCGCGTTCCAACATTCTGCGCCAAGTTTCCTTGGGCCGTCCCCTTTTTCTTTTACCTTGCGGATGCCAGTGAATGATTACCTTCGTATGCGAACTGGGATCCATCCTGCAGACATGACCGAACCATCTCCACCGTCGTCGTTTGACTACGGTAGATAATATCTCCAAACCTGTTCGTGCGTTCCTTAATGATGGGTTAAAAAACAACGCGTCGATTTATAGATCACAACAAGCTACATCCTTCATTGATCTGTACAATTTGGCGAAATGTTATTTCGTCATAATAACCTGTCAATAATTCAAGATTCAAGATTTATGGTTAAAAAAGCAAATTGCTGTACAGTACCATAGGATATACGTATAAAAAATTAAAAAAATCGTTACTTGTATGATCAAATCCATGTTCTTCATAGGTGGAGCAAAAATAATCCTCAATGGCAACACAGACTGAGGGAAAAGAATCTTTGGATGGACGGTAGTTCCGTGCGTTAAAATAATATATATATATATATCAATAGGTAGGGGCCAACGCAGTAGTTCTCAACATAAGGTTCCGTAACCTTTGATTAAAGATGTGCTCGTTCGCTGAGGTAACAATATCTGTCGGCAAGCTATTCCACAAGAAGAATACACGAATAGCGAAGAAGTGACGACGACAATTCAATCGTGAGTGTGGGATTTGAAGGGTCAAAGGCTGGCTGCGTGTGGGGACAACGGAACGAAACTTGAAAAGGTGTCTGAGATGGTGGGATTTCGCGTAGATGATTCGATATGTCAGAGTGAGGTCGTGTAGGATACGTCTGCGCTCGAGGGTGCACTGTCCAAGTCTGGTGAGTCGCAGCTCAAAGGGTAAATTATTCAATCCGGTAACCATTTTGGTTGCCTTGTGATAAATTCGTTCGAGGAGCGAGATGTTTTTTTCCATCCATGGCGTCCAAGCTTGTACAGCGTAGTCAACGACAGGATGTTTGTAAGTGTTTAGTAATTTCACGAGTGAGTGTGGTGGGAAACGTCCGAAAATGCGTTTCAGTAAACCTAGCAAGCTGCACGCACGCTTGTAGACGGCTTCGCACTGTAGGCTGTTCTTCAAAGTGCCAGACACCAAGATTCCGAGATCTTTTTGTGATTTACTCCATTCAAGCGGGTGGCTGCCAAGTGTATAGGGAAAGGGAAAGGGTTTTCCGACTTGCAACATTTTGCACTTGCGGAAATTAAATGGCAGTTTGTTTTGGATTGACCACTGGTGCAGCTTATTCAAATCTCCTTGCAGAACTTGACGGTCCTCGATAGAGTTGACCTTCGTCCAGATTTTTACATCGTCTGCGAATAAAACAAGCTTACATGCTAGTAAGTTCGGTAGATCGTTTATAAATACGAGAAACAGTATCGAACCGAGAACCGAACCCTGAGGGACTCCGCTCGTGGCTTCAATTGTTCGAGAAGTTTCACCATCTATTCTGACTTTTACTTTGCGTCCAGACAGGTAACTTGTGAACCATGTTAGTAGGTTTCCGGTGACGCCAACATTCTGCAGCTTCTGAAGCAGTAAGGAGTGATTCACTCTGTCGAATGCTTTAGATATATCTAAGTAACCGGCATGGACGGAACCCCCTTGGTCTAGTGCTTGCGTCCAATCATTTAGAGTCGTGAGCAAGTTAGACAGGCATGAATATGTTGTCCTAAATCCGTGTTGTGTGAAAGTTATTAACTGATGGTTCTCGAGATGTTCAACAAGTCGTTCACACACCAGGCGTTCCAAAATTTTAGAAACCGCTGAAAGAAGCGTCACGGGGAGGTAATTCGCCGGATCAGAACGACTGCCCCTTTGTAGATTGGGGTGATAACACCGGTTTTCCATTGAGTTGGTACGGTTCCCGTATTCAATGAGTGCCTGAATAGACCACTTAGTGGGCCACAAAGCTCCAGCTCGCATGACTTCAGAACAGCGGGTGTTATTCCATCCTCTTCTGGTGATTTGCGAACGTTCAGTCCGCGTAAATGTTTTCGCACAACCGTAGGATTTACCTCGATGTTGCTAAGGCATTCGACTTGTAGTGGGTGCGGGAAAGACGTCAGCGTTGACACGTTTTTTGGACAAAATACTTGCGCATAAAATGATATTAGGGCATCAGCTGTATCCTTGACATTATCAGTCAGTCCGTTCTCTGTCTGGATAGGAAATACACCTGGTTTAACCTTGGTCGCGGTGTTTACGATGGTGTACAGCAACTTAGGATGTCGTTCCATCTGGTCAATCAGCTTAAAATGGTGATATTGCTTGTCTTCTCGAATTAAGGACGTCACCTTGTTACGAAAACTACGAAAGTGTTCCCAAGATGCGTCTGTTCGTGTTATTTTATGTGCAGCCCATGCGGAATTTCGCATGGCTATCCACTTCCGAGTGCGGCTTCGGAGTTTGAAGCAAAATGTTCTTGATTTCCTTTTGGGAACACAGGTAGAATTTTCGTATAGTTTTGTACCGATGTAACTTAACAGACTAGAACAATGAGTATCTGCATTCGTAAGATCGAGATGTTTTTCCTCCATAATCGTAATGGCACCGCGAAGGCCGAAGTAATCGACTCTCCTGATGAACTTAACGTCGCCCGACGCCCTTCTGGCGTTGCACATGAATTCGAAGGACAACACAAGATGGTCACTTAGCCCCAAAGGACTATGATACTGCACTGACTCCACTGCTGTTGCTTCGGAGGTAAAAACCAGATCTAGAATTGATGGTTCATTGAGTCCCCTTTGTCGAGTGAATGAACGGACATGGTTGTATAGGGGAGTGAAAGTGATAATCTCACGGAATTTGTACTCAAAGGATTGCTGAGTATGCACACTTTTGGTGTAGAGATGTGGGAGGTTAAAATCACCCATTATTAACAATTGGCATCCTCTAAGGTTTCCAGCGTTGCGCATCATTTGTAACAACGTTTCATTGTGGGCATCGGAAGAGTTGGGCGAGCGGTAGATCACACCAAGTATACAGTTCTCTCCAGTTTCCAAGCGAAGGCTACACCACATGGTGTCCTCTAGCTCAAACCTTGTGTCAGGTACAGCTGTGCATTGAAGACGCTCGTTATAATACAAAGCAACTCCACCACCTGATCTTGAACGGTCTCGTCGAAGTAGGATCATGTTGGGAAGTGCCAGCTCGCAATCATTCACCTGATCGTAAAACCATGTTTCGGTAATAGCAATGATGTCAGCAGAAAACTGAGCGTTAAAATGGGATAATTCGGCGATTTTGTTCCGCAAGCACTGTGCATTTGTGCATAGGCATTTAACAGTGGTTTTCGTGTGTAGCGAGCCTACGCGGATGATGTTTGTATGTCCGACCCCCTGAGAGCCGGACCATTGCAGTTTTTTGAAACAAATTCCGAGTTCAGTCTGTCCGTGTCTTCGCACGGCGTCGCTGCAGCTTGTGTTTCGGAGGCAACCTTCGGTATGCTGAGTCTGAGCTCATTTGGTATATTTTTTCTGTGTATTTTCCAATTTTGTCTGACAAAGGCTGTCATAGCAGAATTTAGGAAAGTGAGTTTTAAAGGGGGTGGTCCATCGCCTTTGTAGTTTGATGACCTCGGTATCATGAAGGTATTTGCGACAACACTTTCGCGTGCTCCAATCGCTTCTGCAACGTATAACCACTGTTTATAGTCGTGTTGTTTTTGTTTCGCGGCCTCTGTTGTACTGGTAGCCTCTGGAACGCCTAGAAGGATCAGACTGCGCTCATTGATTTTCTTACGAACGTCTCCGCCTCCTTTTCTTTCCCACCAGGGTATATCGGCGTAGATTCGAGTATTGCACGTAGGTATGTCACGTAACAAGTAAGAATTCAAAAGAATAATCTCCATATCCCTCTCACTGTTTAGTGTTACTTTTAGTAGCCGCGCTTCGCCGGAGTGTGGGGAGCTTTGGTGGCGAACCAAACGTGTAACAGCTGAAGGTTTTATCGTTTCCAACCCCATCAACGTAAAAAGTTTGGACCATTGTTCTAGGTCGTATCGTTGTCTATTCACCAGAAGTGTCTCGCTAGACTCCTGTATGTTGGTACAGATTACAGAGAGATTTTTTGCGATCTTTGGGGCGGCAACATTAGGTGTTAAAACCGATTGTTTGAGCGGAACCACCCGATGAGCAAGCATCTTGGTCTTCGTAACCGTTTTAGTGACAGAGGAGTTCGCGTCAGAAAAGTGTTTCGAATTATGTGGGCGCTTGTGTACAGGTTGATCATCACCTTTTTCGGTTTGCTGCCTTTCTATAACCGGGGAAGAGACATGATGTTCACAATCTGCTCTAGATCCGAGTTTACCAATCAGTAGCTCGTTTAGCAGACCTTCGATTCTTTGTACACTACTCTCTAAACATAAAATTTTCGTATCCGCGTCGGTCTGTGTGCTCACAGTTGTCTTCGTAAAATTTCTTCGATTGAGATCTGCATGTCTGACAGATGTAGCAAACTCCTGGAATTTCGTCTGCATTGATAACAGTAAGGGCATCGACGGTCAAAGTAGCATCGCACTTCATATGAACCTTCTCACGACAAACAAAACAATTAGCCTGTCGGGCTTTGCGGCTTACGGCCTTTCGACAAAGTTTGCACACGTGACCGCTGTCAATGGGCTTCGTTTTTGAGGTCATGGCACCGGAGCGAAAAATTATCGATCGATGGTTCGGGTAAGTGGGTGTGTTCGTGTAGGTCCGTATGATGTGTAGACGGGTTTCGTAGCGGATGAAACGAACTAGGTGAGTGAAAAATCGCGCCTAGTGTAGTATGGGTAAAAAGCCGCGTAGCTCCTCAAAATTGGATCCGATTTTGTGGTCCAAGGTGACAAGCGAAGTAGAAGTTCGAGCTCTTTCGAACAGTCGTAAAATCAGTCGAATATTCCGTAGTTTACTCAAACTCGCACGCGTGCGTTCAGTTTGGTTCAGAAGGTAAAGGATGAATTTCTTTAGAAATTGCGTGTTTTCTCTCCAAGAATATTGTGTTCACAATGCTTGTTATGAGAGGAATCCGAAAAGGGATAAAATATCCAGATACGACAAACCGGGAGTGAAGTAGATTCAAAATCGTAGGAGCGCCGAAATATACGTCCGTTCAATACATACACGCCTGAGTTGAATGTCAATATGAATATCTGAAATGTGTTCCACGGAGTAGTGGTATGTTCTAAGCGAAACGATGAAAACATAAATCAGAGATGAACGTCAAAAATGTAAAGCATAGGAAAAAATAACCATGACATTTTACCGTGTTATGAAAACAGTGGTAATAGAGATCGAGGCGTTCAACCTGATCGTTTCCTTGTGAGGTATAGGTCGCAGTGTGGCTCATAGCGAGGCATTTCTCAAGCAGAAAACTCTTGATTTCAGAAGACATAAAAGACGGTCCCCGGTCTGAATGAATGTATGCAGGCATCCCAAAGAGGCAGAAAAGTTGTATAGGGCATTCACTTACAGTGGCTGATGACAACTCGGCACAGGCAAAGGCAAATGGGAACCGCGAGATATCATCGAATAATGTGAGCAGGTAGCGGTTGCGTGAAGCAGATGGAAACAGACCTTTAAAATCTCTGCTCAAACGTTTGAATGGTTGCGTGGCTTCAATTACCTTACCAGATGATTTAAACAAATCTCGGTTTCCATTATGTACAGACTTTGCAGTTGGATATAACACGTCTGGCAGCATAAATACAATGTTGAAAATTTTTACATCGAATACAATAGAAAAAACTAGTGATCCCTAGTTGGAAAAGTGAGCTGTGCAGTTTTCGGAGCTAATCTGTATACGAAGTTGATGCACACGCATTACGGCTCAAAGTGTCAGCGACATGGTTCTCCGTACCTGACGATATATGATATCATATTTGTATTCCGATAGCTCAATGTTCCAACGTTGGATTCTGTCAATATTAATTTTACTTTTCTGGCCGACGTTAAACATCAATGTATCCGAACGTTGGTCGGTTATCAGTTTTAATGGTCTACCTAGAAGTTAATGTTGCCATTTTCGCATGGACTCCGCGATAGCGTATGCTTTTTTTCGATGGCAGAGTGATTTTTCTCCTTGTATAGAGAGTTCTTGAGAAAAAAGCAGCCGGACGATGGTTTTGACTCAGAGAAGAAGCAATGGCTATATCTGACGCATCGGTTTCTACTACCAATGTTTCATCATAGGCAATTGTAATTAGCATAGAAGTTTCAAGTTCAATCTTCAGGTCATCAAAGGTAGTCTTGATTTCTGTCGGCAAAAGAATCATCTTGTTCTTGACAAGTTTGTTTATCTTGTCTGAGAATGAAGGTAACCAGTGTGAGTAATAAGCAAGCATGCCAATAACCCGATGTAATTCTTTTCTATTACGCGTGTAAGGTAGCCGGCGGATAGGTTCCATTCTTTATGGATCTTGTCTTATGGTGCCCTTCGAAACTTTATAACCTAGAAGAAATATCTCAGTTGAGGGAGTAATTCACTTTTCATTATTGAGTGTGATACCATATCGTTTTGTAGCATATAAAAAACTTTCCAGGTTCAAATCGTGTTCTTCTTTAGTAGTAACGCATACCGTTACCTTGTCGATGTATGCGTATGTATTTATCAGATTTTCATGCTAAATGAGATTGTCAATAGTTCATTGAAAACACGGCACGCCGTTAATGGCACCGAATGGTATTTGACCGATCTGAAACAGACCACCACCGGCTTCGAAAGCAGTATAATGGAATTTCAACTTTATTGTGAAGACCCAGGAAATCATGTCCAAGTATGATATCTGTACAAAGATTGGGAAGTACAAACTGTTTAAAATTCCCATAGAAGTCACTTCGGTATTTGATAGAAACAGAGCAGTAACCAGTTGTTTGGCACGACATTTTACTTGATGCCATTGTGACCACTGATTTGCCTGGATAAACCTTCCAATTCTGCAAAATCAAAAGTCACGGTCCCAAAGTGGACAAGATAGGTATACGATCTAAGTCAGACTTAATTATATCCTCCACGGACAGTACAATCTTACATTTGATGAGAGCCGGTATGTGACTGGCATATAGTGCGAAGAGGATTGATCCGATGGCGAATCCTTGATGCACTCCACATGTCACGGCTACCGAATTCGATTAAGATACTTGAACAATCCGATCAGTAGGTAATTTAGTAGAAAGGCTAATAGTGTGTTAGTGATACCACAACGTCCAGCTTTTGCAAGAGAATACTGTGGTTTGCCAGGATGAATACGTTCGACATAAAGAGGTAACATACATGGATGGTATCCCCATCATTTACTGCTCGAGGCCAATCGTCAAGGGTAAGTAGGATGTTAATAATGCACAAGTATCCCTTTCTGTGTCGCGCTTTCGGAAATAGCTTATTTTGTTCATTGTATTTGCTCACATTGTTCGCCACGATCCTCCCGAACACCTTCGATACAGCAGACAACAGAGTAACAGGCCTGTAATTTGCGGGTTGTGAAATCCATGAGATCATATTGGATTTTCTTTCCATCGGCTTGACCAGCGCTTAGCAGAATAACTGAGTGAGAAGTTCGCATAGAAATTGTGCAAAATGCTTCAGTATATTGGGCGTAATTTTATCATAACCAGAGAAATATGGTCGTAATTTGAGTTCAATCGTCTAGAGTAGTTTTTTGAATAACGTTTAACTTTCGACACAGAAGTTTCGTAATACCAAGGGTGATAGTTAAGACAGTTAGTATGATTAAGTAGTTTTCAACTCAGCACCACTTATTTTACCTAACCGATTAACAGTTTAAAGTACGTCTACAGTGTGTCACGTCTCGTAGGAATGACCAGGATCATTCGCCAGTATGGTACTGAAGATCTGCCTTTGATGAGCGGAAGTATATCGTAGTACAGCATTTGTAATGATAGGTTTCCAATAAAAGATTTTTTTATTTTCACGTCTTCATTTTGTGCTAAACATTCAAAAAAATGGAATAATGGTCGTGCACGATTCCACTTCCTTTCTGACCGTAATACACGTGTCTATTTCGTTTAAATAGTTGAAGAAGGCCTACAACTGATCTCCCTCATAATAACAAAATTCTCACCAACATAGCGCCACCATAATTTCGGCTTGAATCATATTTATTAAAGGCTGTTTTCTCTGAAATTCGCCATATACATTTTTGCAAGTACGGGGACATATGCATTGGAACTCCGTTGCCCAACACCTTCTTTTTGTCTATAGACTGCTCATTAGTGTTTTATGCTTAGCAGATCGATACGACGTTGATAAGTTTGCCTTCCGATCAAATTTTGTGCCAGCTGACACCTGAATTCGGATCTAACGAACTTGCGTTTAAATGCGACGTTGGTGAACAAAGCGTATCACATAAAGCTAACCGTTTTTCATCGCAATCAATTGTTTACTGGCATTAAAGCGTGCTGCAAAGGTATATGCGCGTATGGATGACGAGGCTGTATAACAGACTAATGTTTGAACAAATAAACCAATATATAGCGAAGTCCGTTGCGCATGGTGATCGGATACCGCGATGATAGGTATACACGATGCCTTCTTTTTTGTATTTCAATGTAGTCGTAGAACCTTTTAGTTAGAGGTATCATGCTGCTCTCAGTCCCTAGTAAAGTACTTACACGTATCATCCTCATGCGTATGAGCGACGCGATCGACCAAGTGTTACGGCCAGAGCAATCAGGCTTCAGAAAACTAAAGTCTGGTATCGACCAAATTGCGACCCTCCGCATAATAATTGAACAAAGCATTGAATGACAATCGCCTCTTTGCCTCAACTTCATAGATTTTGAGAAAGCCTTCGACAGTGTAGATCGCGAATTCATAT
>JACCGJ010017095.1:0-14397 GCA_013407085.1 Atriophallophorus winterbourni
AAACACATATTTCCGCAAATGTGTGGTGGTGTGGTGGGGAAGTGCAGAACCAAACCGAAATGTTTGAGAAATTCCAGAACTGCCGTCGGTTCGTCCAGTGTGAGCGGGCCGGGTTGTAGTACTGGGTGCACAGGATCACTGGCTGATCGGGTTACGGGATCATGCATGCTCAAAGGGATTGGGGCGGATGCTGGTAACATTCCAAGCATGGTGTCCAGCTGGGATCTGAATAGATTGAAAACACGCATGAAATAACAAAATGTTAGACTGTAGAGGTTCTAAACACGAGCTGACGGATGAGATGTGGAAAACTATCCCTCGGGCACAACTCAAGAACAGGAATGGATTGAATTCGAACAGTTCGAACGACAGTATCCTCGGATATTCTCAGCGCTATCGACGATAGCAACACTCCACGGTCGATTCAACAAGCCAACCGCTTGAAATGCGCCGTTTGATAAAAAATCGTTTGACAAATCAGGTCGAAGTGACAAGAGGAACAGATTTTAGGCGATCTTTTGAGAACATGTTGTTTTTATGTTTGTGACTCCACATCCGTGCCAAGCCCATTGAAATATTCACAAACTTGATCACGATGGTAAAATAATGGAAGCACTGGGCTCGAGGTCATTAGCAGTGCATATCCTCCGCTTCGGGTGGTGGGATTCGAATCCCCGACCATCACGATTGTAGTCCCACGTCTTAACGAACTGGGGTACCGTCCACTGCTTGACCGATCGCAATTAAGCGTTTACGAACTGTACTCCAGACTGGCACATTTGAGTAGCTTTGTTTGCCCGAACAGTTCAGAAGGAGCCAGCAACATCTTTTGTGGTCGCCCAACCGAACAGATCTCCGTGTCAGGTCTTCCCATCGGATACAGTGTAAGCTAAAACCGATTAGATCTGATGGGCATTGTTGTTTAAGCGAAGTTTAGAAAATTTGTTGTTTATATTTGCGACTACTCATCCGTGCCAAGCTCAAAGTTGATCACTACGGTCCATATTAGACTGGTCGGGTCAAGACAGGATATGCTCTGCTCATGAGCTCAAATAAAAGCGAAACTCGAGTCCAATGCTTCCAATGTGGACGGTTGTGATAAACTTTGTGAATTATTCAAAAGACTTGGTACTAATGAGTATTCGCAAAACATTAATAATGAACTCAAAACACAGCCCAAGAACCACGTGTTTTTGCACATGTGGTTGAACAAGTTGGTCTTACCTTCCTTAACCAACAGTTCCTTACAACCGCGACTTGTCCCCACTGTCTCCTGATTATTGGAGGCGTCAATGGTGTAAACTGTCCAAATAATCGCTGCAGAATTCCTAGCAACCCAATTGCCAAACGTAATACATTGTGTTTTGTTTTTGAAACTGTCACCAATGCATCCACTAAGATCCTTTACAAATAGAGATCTTTTAGGCAAACACGTTCAACGCTGTTGCCTTGTAGTAGTAGCATTTTGCATTCAGTCGAGTTGAATCAAGGCAGTCAGTTATGCTCGAAAGACCGATACATTATTCAGCCAGCATCATATTGATTATTGGTTCAAACTTTGGCGATACAGGTCCAGATTCCCGGAGGCTATGAGTAGAGAAATGTTTTTGATTGGTTCCGTGTTGTGTACGCTCCAGAAAGGCATTTGTGTACAATATTTCGTTTACATTTATTACGAATTATAGGTTTTTTGTTCAAAAGTCGCGAATTACCTTCCGCTAAGATAGACTTACAACTCATATCATGAAAAATATCATGTTTGAAACACAGATCAACGTTTGCATGCATTTCCATCACACACACCCCACGACCGGTTTCGTGCTGTTTGCACTCATCAGGTAGGGACAGTAAGATCAGGATCCGCATGAGCTTGAAACGGTGGAGGAATGGTAAATAAGGAGCGCTTGTATGCCACTGTTGGATTTGGCTGGTACGACCGACCTGTTCAATCGCATGTGTCCAAACACATGTATGATGTGATTAAACCCATGGTATTTAGCACATTTGCATGTATTTCTATCACACACGCGCGCGTTTATTCGCCGATACACAATGGAAACATGTAACGAATGTGTTTGGTTGTCATGACAATCTGATACTCTAATCCGAAATGAGAGCTTGAAACATCATTCGCCAATTTCTTGTGGTCCGTTACTAGCGGAATGAAGAACGTGATCACTAATTGGTCATAGACCATGAATGATTATGTAATTAGCTATTAATATTATGAGGACAGAACATTGCCCAACCAGTATTTTCATGATTGTTGGGGTTGCCAATTCTGTAAACCGTATTCAACTGCTGTTGAATGCATATCACGCCGCCGGCGTGCAACTGACGCCGACCGAGCAATCACTGCTTATCGCTGAGTAGCAATCAGGAAGTCCACCATTGGGCAGACCGCACTTGCGGTAAAAAGACGTTTGCAAAACAGATATGAAAGCCCTTGGCATTGACCCGGCGAGTTAGGAAGAACTTGTTCTTGACCGCTCACATTGGAGGCATTGTGTAAATCTTCGTCCTCAAGTTTGGGAGGAGCAGATACAGCTCTTGGCTGCTGAACGCAGATAACGCCGCTGACGTGCAACTGATGCAATACAACAGAGTTCTGACTATCGTTGCAAGCGCTGCGGGAGAGATTGTTTCTCCCGAATCGGACTTTTTAGTCTTTCGAAAAGCTGTTGAACATTAAAATTCATACGATCGTGATGTACATCCATGGTCGACATCGACCGAAGAATGCCAACAACAAAAGTTATAAATAATCAACTTACAAGAATCGATCTTTCATGCAAACCGGTAATCGGTTTTGACTTTTCAGCTCGTCCAACAGACGTGGAAGACACAGGGCAGCTTGATGATACACTTGTGGAAGGGGTAACTGTTGGATACGCAACGATGATGGCTTCGGTATGAATGTTTCCGGAACGATGGAGAAAGCGACCCGATCTGGAAGGGTTTAACATGCGAGGATGAGAATTTTCGCCACAGGCATTCCATTATTGCGGTGTATGTTTAGTTGAACATTCCATGTCTTGTCATGGGAAAAGAAAGCCCCGTATCTTGTAAGAATGCCTATTTAGATTTAATATTCAGAGTGAAATAAAAGGTAAGGTGCCTTCTTGCTTAATTCCTCCTTCATTTATTTTGAAGTATACTTTTCGAAAATAAAGGATGGTGAGCTTCAATTTAATTGTTTCATGACCTCGAGTGGAGGTCACTATTGATTTAATCGCGATTGCACTACCGGTGGACGTTGAACCGTGAAGCAACGAGAGTGTTACATCAATCACCATAACATTGCAGAGTAGAGATCGATAATTTAGCAATATCGGTTCTGTCAAATCACAAACGAGAAATTCAAGTCAGCGATGATTGGATAAAAATGTAAGGTTGTTCCAGTGAATTATTTCAAAGGTCAATTTGGTGATAGCGTTAATAATGAAGAGGTGGATGGCGTTCAGTGTGGTTAGGCTAATGAGTTCAAGGTGCAACACATCGGGAAATTGTGTTTAAAATCGATTGGACGACACCAACCAACCAATCAGAAACGAGGGAAGCAAATTGTGATTTTGAAATCAACCAATGGGGCATCTCAAAACCTTCATGAACAATGAATAAAATGGCCGGTTCAAAAGTGCTTCACCTGTGAGATTTTGATTAACCCTTAACTGCCTGAATTATTTTACAAGCGTCACCTCACTTTCGAAGTTTGTTGACAACTGGCGCGCCGCATGGCTCAGTCGTCTCAAACGCGTATCAAACGAGAGCAGAACGTGTGCCGAACCCGTAACTCCCGGCATACGGCAGTGATCTGTCTAATTTATCCTATCATAAACCTTGAAATTTTGTGTACCGAATTTGACCCATTCGACCGTTAAGGGTTAAGATGACATCCATCTTGGTTGCGAAATGTTCACACGCTAAATTGCAATCTCTATGGAAACCAAGAACCGAATATCAAGGTTATTGTTGGTTATGATACAATACACATGTTATTGATTTCAATCTGGAATGCTCATTTGAAGACTATATTAGTACAGCAAAGAAAGTCCCCTGCTTGGTGATATTTTATTAAAAAGTTTGATTTTCAACAATCGAGATAGGACTTGTTTTGCAAACATCTAATGTAAAATTTGTAGATCATTTATAGAAGAGCTCTACCTATTCTATCTTTCGTCCAATGATATCTGAATGACCAAAATCTACACAAGCCTTTCGCGATGATCAAAAAGTGTGGCTCTAAATGTCCTGGAGGTCAAACGTGGTGTCAAAAGAAGATTCTGTATAGTAAATGTGATAAGACTAATGTCTAACTTGCATCTTTACAGTGACATTGGAATGATCTTGCTCACGCGACTGAAGTTCGAGATTCTGTGATTATGTTTTTGAACATCGTGGTTCGTTGTACGAACCCTATGTAACAGTGGCATTCAATTATAACTTTGTTTACTTCTTATTCACTGTTTCAAGGCTCACTGAACCTAGACTTACTGTCTCCACCTGATGACGGCAAACAGCCAGAAACCGGTAGTGGTGTGTAAGGAATGGGGATGTGAGCAACACATCACTTTGGTCATCCATAAACGCGAATCACTTTGTGTTTCTTTGTTTGAACATTGTGGTTCGTGGTACGAACCCTATGTAATAGTGGCATTCAAGTATAACTTTGCTTAGCTCCATCTTCTCGTAATATTTGTTCTTCAGCATGTTTATAGCAGCTATAACAATTTTGTAACGCATCTTTTTACTCGCCGTTTCCTACAATATGCTACTCATGAACCTTTATAAGTAATATATTAATTAACATATCACCATTCTTTTGCTCACGGGATCGAGCTAGTTAGGTGCGCTCTAGTGTAAACTTATTACATTTTAAGGACTCACGTAATTTATTACTGCTGTAAAGTTGGATTCTGACATTTGTATATAGTTTCCCTTGATAATCATAGTGACGTACGTGGAAATACTGAGGGAAATGGACAACTGACGTATACTTCCGATTCTGTGAAGGATAATGTTGTTGTTGGCCTCCGTCGGTCGATGTCGACCATGGATGTACCTTACATCGCATGAATTTCATGTTTTGCAACTTTTTGAATGACTGAACAGTCCGATTCGGGAGAAACAATCTCTCCCGCAGCGTTTGCAACGATAGTCAGAACTCTGTTGTATTACATCAATTGCACGCCGGCGGCGTGATCTGCGTTCAGCAGCCAGGAGCTGTATCTGCTCCTCCCTAGCTTGTAGACGACGCTTTACACAATGCCTCCAAAGTGAGCGGTCAAGAGCAAGTTCTTCCCAGCTTGCGGGGTCAATGTCAATAGCTTTCATATCTCTTTTGCAAACATCTTTGTACCGCAAGTGCGGTCTGCCCAATGGTCGACTTCCTAATTACAACTCACCGTAGAGTAGATCTTTCGGAATACGACCATTTTCCATTCTATAGACATGGTGGCTTTGTCAAAGGATTATGATGGTTCTAATTGTACCTAATTTTATATCATTTGAGTTTGGTTAATGGGTATTGCGAGTTGCATGTGGTATACTGAGAAGAATACAGGAGAGAAATGGTGTCCCCCCTGCAATGCAAATTTTCATTTGTGTGTTCTATGTAACAATAAAGCACCCACAAAAACACACCAAACAAGCATTGTGGATTCGCTTCGTGGTCCTGAGTGATTAGATTTGTAAATAAACCATCAAAATCCTCCCGAAACGTTCTATTCGAGGAATGGATGGTTACATCCAAAACACTCACGTTACGGATAAAGTCTCGGTGAGCATAACTCATCATGATAAGTCAATGAAGATGAATACGGCGAACGAAAGATCCCATGATGCTATCGATCGGGTATTTGATTGGACAAAAGCAAGCTCGTTGTATACTCGGGCACAGACAGACAGACAGACAGTCAGACAGACAGATAGATAGATGGATAGACAGACAGAGTGACTGACTGACAGATAGATAGATAGACAGTCAGACAGACAGACAGACAGAGAGGCAAGCAGACAGAAGGACACAACATGGATGGAATACTTAATCGCTGGAAGTCACGAATGTCCTAGACGTCTCACACATGATTTCGAATTTCACGAAACATTCCTGTGTAGAAACTAGTGATACCCCACAACAATCGCAAAAGCATTTCTGATGCCATAGCTGGAATCTTCGACCGAAATCAACAGTTGTTAAATGCCGATCGATAAAGAACTTTTAACGGGATCAATGAGTGTTATTTACGATCCCTTTTAACTAACACGAATGATCATAACGAAAGCTCATCGTTCTTCGATTTCTAGTCATTTCCTTTGTTTTACACGTCTACTCATATCGGAAATCAGTAGTATACTTACTTGGTAGATGAAGGGAATTGGCCGCCTTATGCAACATCGTAGCCAAATGTGTCAGAGAGTCATTGCACAACGACCTTGTATCGATTGGCACGTGACCGAAGATATGAGGCAAACCGTAAGCGGCCAGATCGGACACACATCCAAACCGAGCCCGGATCATGTTGTGAACCGATTCTGAGTCCACGATGGAACTCGACAAACGCGGGCGACGAACCACTTTGGCGGAATCCAACGGCTTGGAAACCTCCTCGGACATGCCGATGAGGATGATAGGGGCGGTTGGCGCAAACGACTGTGAGGGGAGCACAAAATGTGGGAAGGATACGATTGGTTGGACTCGAGACGATGTAATGAAAGTTGGGGGTTAACCGATCCCGAAAACACTCAAATTTCCTGGGGAAGAAATGATCATTTTGAATCGATACTGTGCACAACCTGTGAGATTCGTGCTACTAGAGTGAACTGTTTTTTGGTGGGAGTGGGGTTGTGAATTAATGTGGCTAACGACATGATATTTTCTTCAAAAACGTGTTTTCAGTTTTATTCAAGAAAATGATACATTGATGTTCATTTTATCCGGTACCATACAATATTTTGTCTAAAAATACTTATTCGTATGAAAATAAAGGAGTTTTTGAAGGAAGGAAGGAAGGTTGAAAGATTTTTTAATAATACGCCGACTTCCAACCTTGCGGGCAGTTTCGCTACGAAACACCCGCCATGTTGTATACCGATCGAAAAGCCTTTGAACGTAACCTATTTCCCCCGTGAAAACTTTCATTCATGAAAGCACAATTGAAGCCAAAAGAAAGATCATTTTTCCCGCGGAAACGCATCCTCTTTGGCCCACAGCATCGACGTCAAACCTCAAACTCATTTTTCTCAAATGTTGAATTTCAGCCGCGGTTTGCATTTTGCTTTCGCAAATGTTTGCAGTAAACGGTAGGATAAAAAGATTAAAATGAGCATTGTATGTAAAGATTGCCGAGGAGTGCAATAAAAGTATTTTGAATAGCGTATCTCTCTTACGTTTTGATGCATGTTGGTTGTAAGTGTCTTTTTCTTACGCAAACCGTTACAAGAATATTTTTCTCGCATGCACAACTACCCAAACACCATTGACTTATAAAATATTAATTTGCATGCTTTTCCGTCACAACAAAAAATGTTTTTTGTTGAAAACATGTTTTAATAAAAATACTTACCAAACCATTGTTTTACAAGAAAATCACATGAAATTTAAAACAGTAATACATCTTCATATAAAGAAACAGCACACCAAATTTCAAATAATTACCTTGAATACTTTTTGAGATACAAAATTAAACGTAAAATAATCATTTTTCCATGCCGTTAGCCACCTTAAAGGGATTTCTGAACGCTGATTGGTTAGATCAGTTTTCGGGCTCGCCAATGTCATTGGACATCCGAAGGTCATTTAGAGGCTGTTTAGTTTTAAAACCATTTAGATTTGTTTGACCGGTTGTATCATATAAGTATAATCATTGCTATGATTGAAGAATGAACGTTCATGGTAATAACTATTCCAGCCATCACACATGTCATATAATAATTCTCCGAAATACCGCTTCAAGAGGGGCTTAGTTTATTTTAATGCAGAAGTTCAGAAGCCTTTAAACTTTGCTGATTTGGAGTTTTCATTGCACTGCTGCTAAAGACGGGAATCTAAGGCATTTACCTACGCACGCGATGTGATGGCAAGCTTTTCAACTTGAACAGGTTGAGAGTACACACCAGCGCAGGGGTGTGCTAATCCGTGACCTTCTGTTTACCGACGATGCAACCTTTTTTCTCTTCCCAAGAGCACCTCCAGTAGCTAATGGGTTGCCTTTCGTCGGCATGCAAAGAGATTTTACTAGTGATCAGCACGAGCAAGTCCAACTTCCTTGGTCAAGGGACCTTATCGCCTCCAAACATCACTGTTGGAAACTGTCAGCTTGAACCAGTACATCATTTCACGTATCTTGGTTCAACCATTACTTTTACTTACTTTTGTGCGACTATCTCCTCCTGGAGGATGAGTCGGCTTCAATGAAGGTTCTTGGGGCGTCCCCAGCACCACTCGGCGTTTGTTCGAGTCAGCTTCTCTAGCCTTTGCACAACCAAGTGCGACCTGCAAGGCAGCAGGAGGTTGCCAGAAAGAGGTGGTCTACCAGACTCTGTTTCAGGTCTTTCTCCGGAAGCCTCTCCCGCGATCGAGTATCCCGCAAGGCAGCGGCGGTTTAAAATCAGGGTTTTCCTTCCCTTAGATAAAATGCCCTCTCAGGATAACGAGCTCCATCTGCCCGAAGCAAACTTGTTTTCAGGCGCCAGTCACTCGCCTTCGCTTCTTCTCCTGTTAGTAGAAGCAGTTCCGCCGGGTTCGGGGAGCTACTCGTGCAGGCCAGAAGCTGGACTTGGTTGGCAGAGGCTATTTGAGACGCGTGCCATATGGGAGCATTTTATAAACAGTGTGAGCTTATCCCCACTGCCACCCCCGGCTATGACAACCTTTTGTTCAACCATTGCGGATAACCTTTCGCTAGACAAGGAGATTGATAAGCGGATTGGCAGAGCAGCTGTCATTTTGTCCCGATTGAACTCTCGTGTTTGGGGTAACCGTTAGTTGACTGTATATACAAAGATGATTGTATACAGTGCGTGCGTACTAAATGCTTTACTGTACGGCAGTGAAATCTGGACCACCCACGCAAGACACGAACGGAAGCTGAATGCTTTCCATCTACGAAACATCCGTCGTATCTTGATAATATCGTGGATGGACAAAGTGACTAAAACTGAAGTGCTTCCAATAGCTGGTCTACAGAGCATGTTCACCCTACTACAACAGCGTCGCCTGCGGTGGCTTGGTCATGTCTATAGAATGGAAAATGGTCGTATTCCGAAAGACCTACTCTATGGTGTGTTACAATTAGGAATTCGACCATTGGGCAGACCACACTTGCGGTACAAAAACGTTTGCAAAAGAAATATGAAAGCTCTCGCAATTCATCCCGCAATTTGGGAAGAACTTCCTCTTGACCGCTCACATTGGAGCCATTGTGTAAAGCGTCGTCTTCACGCTGAGGAGGAGCAGATACAGCTCCTGACTACGGAATGCAGATCACGCCACTGTTTTGGGAGAGATTTTTCCTCTCGAATCGGACAGTTTGGTCATTAAAACAGCTGTAGAACATGAAAGTTCATGCAATTGTGATGTACATTCATGGTCGACATCGACCGAACGGGGCCAACAACAACAACAATACAGCTCGTTTTTGACGGAATATAGGTTTCAAATTTCATTACTTATTGAGAATACTGTCAAAATGCCAGTCATTTTTATCTCACTTGAAACGGTGCTATACCTGAATTTATGGATGTTCATTCAGTGCCTTGTCCTGACTACCGACCAGCAACGGTAGCCAATTTCGTAATGCGTGGTACTACAATTATGATGATGGTCGGGTGTTCGAATCCCACCCGAAGCGAAAGAATATGCACTGCTGATGAGCTGCATTAAGAGTTCATTTCTTCCAATGTGGACCGTTGTGATAAACTTTGTGAATATTTCGAAGGACTTGGTACCGATGAGTAGTCGCATAACATAAACAACAAACTCTCCACAGCCCTTTGGAACAACGATGTCCATCAGTTTTAATCTTCGCTTACCATTCTTTTACCATTTCAAGGCATGTGTATCACGATCGTACTTTTCATCTCTAATGCGAGCAAACAGCAAAAATCCGGTCTTGGAGTGTTAGTGAACTAAATACACGCAATTGAGCATTTTCGTTCAAGCTCATGTGTGCAACTGTGACAGCCGAAATCTTATAACCTGTCAAGTTTCGTGTAATTGAAAGCGGATATGAGCATAGACACGATGTGTCTCAACTCGAAACGGAAGCTGAGTCCACGCTGAAATGTAAAATTCCACTTTTGATTTGCGTCTCAAACAAATCGATCGTAGCCGTTCACTTCCAGGGTCGACACGTGAATGTCGACCAATGAAAATAGAGATTGGTGAATTACGCTGTCTGCTCGAATTTCATTGGTTTAGAGTATTGATCGAATGTGACACACCAGGCGTTCAGCAAACAGCTGGCCCGAAGCACCTGATGTCGGGCACGAGAATGTCGACCAATAAAAATAGAGATTGTTGAATTACGCTTTCTGCTCGAATTTCATTGGTTTAAAATATCGATCGAATGGTACAGCAAACAGCTGATCCGAAGCCTCCGTTAATTTACCAATTGCAGTTAAATTGAGCAAGATTCATGAATTAGCGAAGATATCTCCGAGGGTGAAATAAACATTCGTGGTAAAAGAAACCTCAGGAGATGATTTCGTGAAACAGTCATTCTATCATTCGTAATCATGACCTGGAATATAATGAAATGTATTCAGTGAAAAACGATACAATCCACCACTCACTTGTAGCATCATGAGCCAAGGGGTACATCGCTCCAAACCTTCAGAACCGTCGTCAGAATTCCACGCCAATAACACGATGGCATTGCGGGCCAAAAGAAGACGCATCGTGGCAGCAAAAACAGAGTCATATTGTTCGGACATTCCAGGACTGACGGCAGACGTGTCGACGTGAAATACTTCAAATTCGATGAGTGAGGGATGATTGGTTGTGTCGATTGAGGAGTCACTGTGTGTCTCATGTTCCTGGATTCGAGGGTAGGGAAGAAATCAATACTGTTTCTGTTTTATCCACAATAAGGTTTAAATTTGTTAGTCAATGTTGTATAAGGCTATTACGGCCAACCTGTTCAAACACATATGCACATACAAGCAGATGAGTTAAACTTATGGATTTGAACTTAAACTCCGTATTTTCATGTATTTCAATCAAACACGTCCTAAGACTGGTTTGGTGTTGTTTCTACGCATAACAGATACGCTCAGAATCCACATGCCACGAAGCACTGGAGAGGGTATTTGCATGTATTTGAACAGGTTGGTCGTACCAGTCTTATCCAACAGTGGCATACAAGCGCAACTTCTTTACCATTCTTCCACTGTTTCAAGCGATTGCGGATCCTGATCCTACTGTCCCTACCTGATGAGTGCAAACAGCACGAAACCGGTCGTTGGTTGTTGTATGATGAAACTGCTGAATGCAGAATGACGCACATCAGGATGGATGAATGAAATAGACTTATTGCAGAGAGTGGTAAGTTCACTTTAGAAGAGTGTCGAACCTGAACTGCCGATCGGTATCTTGAACACCACCTTGAACCAAATGCACGACCAGAATGCGCTGCTACAAACAAGGGAAAACCCATTGGGGATTCGTGAAAATGGTCTGAGTGACAAGATCCCATGGACATCATCCTAAACAAAAAGCAAATTGTCATCCAAACTAGACGAGGGCTTAAAGTTTACCGGGTGGCACGAAATCAGATCCAGACGATAACCGACTGAGGAAATCCATGGTGGCCACGAGAATATGGATGTGTGTTTCGCTCAATGTCATTTTCGCAACAATCATGTGTGATCAATTTACGTTCTCTTGTTTACTGTGAAATGCATTTGTTTAACGGTTGACTGATGCTCATCCGGGTATGAATTGGTTAGAAATCTAGAACGGTAACGTTGCGGTTGGCGTAGTTAGCAATGGATCATGTACACTCCAGTGTGAATCAACAAAGTATTAATCGTTCTGACGGGGGTCCGGTCACCTAATCCCCAGACATTTAACCCCCAAGTCTCTTCATCCTCAGTCACTTAATCCCCAGTTCGATAACTTCTGAAGAATCCAATTGATTTTAAGAACGTTAATCTTTCCATAGTTGAATATTGCTGAATTGCTCGAGATGTCCTGGCGCATATCTCAGCATACTTATTCTTCTGTTTGATATGAACCCCAGCACTTGCTTGATGAACTGTCGGCAATCCTTTCGCAAACTGTTAAGAAATGTCCACATGATGGGATGTTGGCAAGAAAAGAGTGACTGTAATGCCAGCGTTCTACAGCATTATTCGTTCGGGCAACACCACTATTTGTGTCTTCATACTTATACCAGGTTTCAGGTGGAAATATAGCTGGTGCAAAGTTTCATCTTCTACCTCTAATTCGTCGACCTCGAACAAAGGTATGTTCATTCATCCTCCTACTTTTAGGCATAGATTCGGTTAAAATTTCAAATATGTCCACTACATCATTCAACGGCACAATAGCTAACGCTGGTAGGCATCTAATCATGAGGCGTAAATTATCGTCTGCCTCATAATCTGCTTTCATCCCTAGTTCACATATTTTTCCTTGCATGGCATGACATCTCGAGCAATTCAGCGATACTCAACTACAGAAAGATTGACGTTTTTAAAATCAATCGCATATCTCTCCGGCTAAATAAATTCGTTTAAACCTATTCTGCATTCTTTATAAGTTATCAAACTGGGGATTAAGTGACTAAAGATTAAGTGACTGAGGATGAAGTGACTTGGGGGTTAAATGTCTGGGGATTAAGTGTCAGTAAACTGTTGTGACATGAAGCGCCACCTGGTATAGATTGACCAAACCATGTAGTCTGTCTGTTGTCCTCCTTCGGTCGATGTTCACCGTGGATGTACATCACAAGCGCATGCGTTTTTCATGTTCCACAGCTTTTCGAATTTATTAACAGTCCGATTCAGGTGGAACAATCTCTCCCGCAGCGCTCACATTGAGAGGCACAACTTGGTTGAATGATATCAGTTCCCGTGAGAGTTGCCAATTAGCTTAAGTACTGAACTCACGTTATTTATTGAATGTCACCATCCAAAGATGTCAACCCATCTATCATACAACACTTGGTGGATTTTCTTTAGAAATTTCTCCAACAAGTCAAGCGATTCGTGCAAGATTCAACGAACGATTTTCCGCTTGTGATCTGTCTAAAACAATCGGCGACTTCTGCTTTCATTCTAGAGTCTCGTGACCTATGGTTGTGAAATGATCAAGGTTGATCAAGGTCCAGACGTCTATCTTATCTTAAGGTTACTCGATCCAACGTTGAGCAAATTCAGCCCACCGGATCCAGTCCAGATGTTCTCAAGTCAACTGTACACCACGGAATCTCAAATCTCAAGAGAACACCTACTGGTCATGAGTTCATTATGGGCAAGACAAAGAATAATACACACCTGTAGCACCTCTGTCAAATATCCTAATCACAGCAGACTCCTCTGTCAATGAATGTGCTATCGTTTCTGACGGTTTTGCAGGATTCGAGTACCCACCATGCTGCGCTCGTTTAAACGACGTTGAAGTTTTCCATCTGCACTGGATCTGAAGCGGTGTGGTGTTGGGATTTTTAAATGATTGTGTAAATATATATATATATATATGGACGTTTTGTTCCGTCGGAGTAGCATTCTGCATACCATCCAGAAAATCTTGACATTCTGAACTAGCGTAAGAAGAAGCTGACGTTACAAAGATTCGTTCGCTCAACACACGTAACCTCGCATTCGGAGAAACATTCAAACTTCAACCAATCCTTCCTGCTAAGAGATTTCGATACTACTGCCTCGATTCGGCGTAGACAAATCGACGTATTTTCTAAAGAATCGATCGTTCGAGGACGATCCATTCCAAAGCCTGGTTTACCTCATCCGACTGAAACCAGCCGATATATGCCGGTGAATTGAACAAGACTCTTTTCCTTAACGAGGCAGTTAATCGTAGAGAAGCAACAACCACTGCGGATGATGGAAGATGTCACCTCAGTGCAATGTATGGGATGCAGATCCACGCTGTGCTCACCAAGTCACAATCAACTGAGTTTTGGCCAAGGTTTCTTTCATCTGCTGACAATGCCAAGCGTTTTATTTCCAACGACAATGCCCAATACAAAGAATCGTTTCTAGATATGACTACTTTTTCCACGACCGTAGATACAACACACGGCAAACGCAGGTATGCAGCCATAGAACGTCAGACGGCAGCATGTTATTTGGTAGCGCTCATGAAACAACTTTACGGTGTCATCGAGACGGATAGGCAAACTGCACCAAAAGCCATCGAGCCATCCCGGATTC
>JACCGJ010017096.1:0-15807 GCA_013407085.1 Atriophallophorus winterbourni
GACGGTAGGTAACGAAGAATATATCTAAACTGCGTAACCTTTCCTCGTAAGACATGTTATGCATACCACGGACAAGCTTTGTCGCACGTCTCTGGGCTTTTTCGAGAAGGGACACGTCTTTGCATAGCCAAGGATGCCAAGCCTGTACTGCGTATTCCAAGTGTGGACGGATGTAGACATTCAGCAGTGTCGGGAAGAGAAACCGGTCAAAACTGCCTAAAGCGCGGCGAAGTAAGCCAGTGTTGCGATTGGCTACCGCTGCGGCTCGTTCGCATTGTGTGGTGCAACCGAGATCGTGCTGGATGATGATGCCGAGATCCTTTTCTTGTCGAACACTCTGAAGTACTGTTGAGCCCAAACTGTAAGCGACCGGATCTGAGTGTCGGATGGGGAGAACGCTGCACTTGGAGGTGTTAAATGGGAGATGATTACTCAAAGACCAGCTGTGTAAACGATCTAAGTCATCTTGTAAGACGTGTGAATCCTTTGGCGATTTGAGTGAGCGCCAGATTTTGACATCGTCCGCAAATAGGAGGAACAGCGATTCAATGTTTTGGCCAATATCATTGATGAAAATGATGAAGAGTGATTGAAGGTCAGCGATGGAAACCGTACGCTGTGCTCCTAATGTCTCTCGATCTTTTCTCCCTTGGGCGCCGTCGTTTAAGAGGTGACTTAATAGAAACCTTTAAGATCTTGAAGGGTTTGAGTGGCGTGCAAATGAACGACTTCTTTACCTTAAGCCCGAGCTGGGCACCCGGGGCCACTCAATTAAAATTGCTAAGAAACGATGACGGCTAGACTCCAATCTTTTCTCCCTTAGGCACCGTCGTCTAAGAGGTGACTTAATAGAAACCTTTAAGTTCTTGACGGGTTTGAGTGGCGTGCAATTGAACGACTTCTTTACCTTAAGCCACCAGCTGGGCACCTGAGTACACTCACTTAAAATTGCTAAGAAACGATGTCGGCTAGACTCCAGAAAACACTTTTTCAGCTTTAGGGTTGTAAACTTCTGGAACATTCTTCCAGAAGAACTTATAGCCTGCAGTAACCGTGCTAGTTTTAAAGCAAAGGTTTGGACCGCACGGGGTAAGTTTTTTCCTGCATACTCCCTAATTGCTATACAGCTTAGGTATTTCATCTTTACGTTATCCCGTAAATAATTGAGGGCTAGATTTCTATGTTTTTTTTATTTATTATACACGATGCTACTTCAGCTGACCTCTCACCGTGTGCCGTTGCGCCGAAACTGGACCTTGACTATGATCCAGGATGATGGCGTATGAATCCGCAAGGATCACCGGCTCGACTGGTTTGGGATGATGTCGAGATTCCCTGCTTGGTCTCTACCTCGCGAATGGCTTGTGAACTGTATCTACAGTATCCGGCCCCGAAAGGTGCGATCCTTAATCTCGCTCCGCTGCCTTGCGGGTTAGGCTTTCAGGCCAAAGGCTTGATGTGGGAGTCCTACTACTTTCAAGATCAACTCCTCTACTTCGGCCTGGGCAACCGGGTAGTATCACGCCCACACCCAAAAGGGTGGCACTTTTCATTTTTAAATGATTGTGTAAATAAATATATATATATATATATATATCACCGTGCTGGTGAAGAGAAACTGTTTTTTTCTTTTTCCAGCATCGGCTATAACGCGGTGCTTCCTAAATTAAACCCGGATAATTTCTTGGCTTCGCGATCAGCGAAGATTTCAAATAGACAAAAAGAATAAACGTTTCGGCAGTGGTGGGTGCTTCTCTGCAACTTTCCACCGAAAGAAATTCTGGACGCTCGATTGGCTTGTTAGCCACATGCTGTCCTGTGCAAACTGAACTGAACTGAAAAAGGTGGATCTTTTGGATCCCACCCAGGCAAAACGAACATGTCGCGCTCAGCCTAGCGCTGCGGCGTGCTTTTCCACTCCAATGCAATGATTGATTGCGAAATTAGCCTTACTTTCACGAATCCTGTAGTCTTACTGCACAAAGGCGACTGTTGACTGGGATCCGGTCTAACAGTGCGACCTCAGCTCTCTCGCTCAAGACGATTCCGACACCAGCTTGACCAGATACCATGTCATCGTCATCAGTGGACAGGCGTAGATAGTGTGACTTACGTAAGTTCGAAGGGTTAGACAATCGCGTAACTGAGCTAGAGTTATGCATGCGTGTTTCCGACAAACAGCAGACATCAACGTCGAGGCTATCAAATGTTCGGGCCAAGGCTGCCTGCTGTCCGATGCTAGCTAAAGTCCGTACATTAAGCGCCGCTAATTTGAATGGCACGCGCGGGCGGAAGAACGCTCTGGAGGCATTTGAAGCCAGCAAAATATTCGAAGTGGCTACATTTGGAAACTTCGATGAACAAGCTGCATTTCTGTCCGGACTACCCGAAGAACCACAAAACGGAAAACAGTTATTAAAAAACTTTGCATGCAGTGTGAGATCATTGAAAGCATTTCGAGCAGAGCGTGGGAGCACGTGATCTGTCATTGGAGTGCAATCGTGCAGTACTCTGTGCTGTGCGGCTTACACCGTGCTAAATTGATCGGCCAGAGGTAGTCAGCTGCATGCTGAAACAGGTTGAAGTCTCACTACTTTTTCCTGTTCCTTTTTCTTCCTCTTATCTGTCTAGGCCTGGGCAACCTGACGGTATCTTAGCCCACGTGCAGTCTCTGACTGTACGGCACTTTGCCTGGATCAGGCTTGTGCTTTCATGCATACATACATACCGTTATTATCATTGACACACTTTAGTTTTATTCAGTTTTGTGCTTCTACAGAATTTAATCCTACATCAACAATTGAATTTTTCACTCTGCCATGGAAACCGTTTTGGAACAACAACGTCGTCTTCATGAAGAACGTGAGCGTCTTATCAATGAGCTAACCCGGGAAATGCTCTATAAGGGAACTACAGTAAGTCGCTTGATTTCCCACTGATTTTGTTTCAGCATAAAGAAAAACTTAACTCCGAATTCCGCCTACGTATACTGTATGATGTAAGTTATACTGAGCGAAATTAAACCCTGTTATCCACTCAGCGTTATTTCGATGTTACCAAGGAATTGAAAGATCTTTACGAGGACAAAGATGGGTGAGTTTAATGTTAATGTATTTCGACTTGCCCCTTCTAGCCTGAGAAAGTCCGATATACAGGCGCTTTCAGGTCCGAACGAATTCGGCGAATTCTACGATCGACTGAAGCAAATCAAAGATTTTCATCGAAAACATCCGGATGAGGTAAGGTTGCAATAGCTGCCGTGCATCGTTCAGATTTGTGTACCTATGTCTGCAGAATTCGACAAATACAAAGAAATGAGAGAAAAGCCCGAGGAGGCGAATTCTAATCTCATTGAATTCTCGGACGAAGAAGGGTACGGTCGTTTTCTGGATATGCATGACTTATACAAAAAGTATTTAAATGTCAAGGGTGTTCCGGTAGGCATGACTTTACCGTCTTCTATTTCAGCGCATTGATTATTTGACATACTTATCGTTTTTTGACCGGTTGTATGATATATCACGTGACAAGAAAGGCATTGCATATAAAGTGTACGTCGGGTCGCTAAACTGACTTTTGTTGCAGATATTTACAGGAATTGTTAAATTATCTGGAAGACTTTCTTTCTCGCGCTCGGCCTATTGTTGATCTTGATGAGGTGAGTGCAAGCGCGTTGATCTGACCCCTTATTTCTAATTTCCATTTTGTCTACGTTTTTCTCCGCCTGTTTCATTTCGGGATGTGCTGAACAGTCGGCCAGAAAGAACCAACACTGAACGAACATAGTTGAAATACGAATTGTGGCAGCGTCAATAGGCGATGCTTAGACTAACAAAAATAGTTTAGATATTTCGATCTTATCGGCCGAAACGTGTATGATTGTAAGTTGTGTTCATGTCACGCTTCACGATTCCAATTGATAATCCTGTCAGTATTTAAGGCGGTCAATTATATAAAACGTTCCAGATAGATATCACGGGAGGTAATATGACGGCTTAAGCTTGTTGCAACGTGTGACTGAATGCCACAGTTAAAACGTCATGTAGATTTCGCCAAACGTTTTTGGTTGCGTCGATCGATATGCCTGTGCTTCATCCTTCCTTGATGTCGGTTCGATATTTATTCGAATTCTGATCCTCACTCTTACTTCTGAACCCCCATGCTCATTTGCCATACATTTTTATCGCTAATTCTTGTAATTGCTTGCTTGAAGCCATTATAAATTTCCAACTCAATATTTTTATGTTTAAATCAGGAAATGAAAGAGGTCATACCCAAGTTTGAAGACCAGTGGAGTCAAGGTACTTTTCCAGGCTGGGGACGCGAAGCAGCCCCGGCGTTGATTCACGGTGGTGCTCATCTCGATCTCACCGCCTTCACTGCCTGGGAAGAGCTGGCCTCGCTCGGATTAGATCGTCTCAAATCCGCTTTGTTAGCCCTCGGTCTCAAATGCGGTGGAACGTTAGAAGAGCGAGCCAGAAGATTATGGGCCACAAAGGGCAAGTCTGTGGAAGAGTTACCTGCAGAATTATTCGTCACAAAACAACGAACGACCAAAGGATTTGTGAAAACTGCAGCCTGGGGACATGTTCCTGCGTAAGTTAGCTATGTTCAACTGTACACGTGCTTTTATTGCGCTACAGCATCTTGCTCAACCTGTCAGTTCAATATTTCCGATCATCTTCGTAGATATGTTGTTAAGTAGAAGTCTGATTGACTTTTAGATGCCATCGGCCAGTTTTTCTCATCATCTTCATATTCACACGTAGATCTCTCCTGATATCGCTCTCAATTTCTTCAGCGCCCTGAGTGAAAAACAACGCGAAGTTGCTCTGATGGAAGCGAAAGTGTATCGTTTAAGCGAACTGCTCAAGGATATACGCGATGCGACCATCGAGAATGTACAACGTCGACAAGCGAGAGCAGGCTTGGAACGCGACGAGGAAGATTTAGACGCCGAGAAGATTGGTGATGGTGAAGATGGAGCGAATGCAGATGACGCGGATGACGATATTCCGTATAATCCGAAAAATCTTCCACTCGGATGGGATGGTAAAGTGAGTTGGTTGCATAGTGAATCGTTCTACGTGAATTTTATTCCATAAAGAAATGCACCAGATGTAGGTATGTACATGTAGGCAAGCAAAATCTCGCATAGAAATATATTACACATGGATTGAAACATTGTTGGGTTGTTTATGTCTTGAGGGATGTGGTTGAGAGCTTTGAACGGGCTGTGTTGCTAGCAGATTGCCGAGAAATTCGCATTAGTAGCATTGCTACCATGGCTAGATTTAGGTTTTGGCTATTGCCGCTTTAGAAGCATCCGGTATCAAAGGCTATTTAATCGCGCATAAGTATATATGAATCATTTTCTTGATTTTTCTGGGTTCCTTAATGGGGCAAATTTTGAGTAACGTTGTTTGTCCGACGTATCAGAAAGACAACATAATCTTATTGCGGTCGTGTTAGCTGATGTACTCAAGACAAATTGATAGTTGTTACTTCGAGTTGCAACACGGGAAAGTTGCACCGCGTATCAGATCTAATACGAGTGAAAAATGAGTCCATTACATCCGATGTTGACAGATACAACCAACATTGCGATTAATCCGAAGATCTTCTTACTATCGAGTAGTCTGGAAAGCAGAATAACAAAACTTATCTGCCAAACTATGCCTATTGGCGTAGTCCAATTCCAAACTTTACTATCGTGTACCACGATTCCTTTCAGTCTGTTGTATTGTATCGGATCTCAGCGTTGCAATAATCTCTCCTTGTAGACCAAGGTCACTGAACAGCTGCTTGTTTGTGTAGAGCTTAATATTGTGGTAATATTCATTTCAGTAATACTTATCATGTACTTCTCTCTTTCAGCCAATTCCTTATTGGCTTTACAAACTGCATGGACTTAACATGTACTACAATTGTGAAATCTGTGGTAACTACGCCTATCGTGGACCCAAAGCATTCCAGCAACACTTCTCCGAAGGTCGGCATGCGAGTGGGATGCGGTCGTTGGGCATTCCTAACACGATTCATTTCGCTCACGTGACCAAAATCGAGGAGGCCCTCGCTTTGTGGCATCGTATCCGTACAATGAAGGAGAGCGAACGCTGGCGTCCGGATGTAGAAGAGGAGATGGAGGATTCGGCTGGCAACGTGGTCACACGAAAAACATACGAGGACTTGAAACGTCAAGGACTTCTTTGAGACATTGTGCATTGCTTGTGTATAATTCAAATGTAAAATTTTACTTGTTCTCTCTTCGTTTTTATCTTGGTTTTTGTTTGCTTTTCTATTCGTGTACATGCTTATGCTCTGCGTTTATCACACACACAGGTGACCCACATTCAAGCTACTTGCAGTCTCAAATGAGGTTTTGCTTCTGATGTTCTTGTTTGTTTGCAAATGTTACAAGTGTACCCACCGCAACCCGCTTTATATGCGCTTCAGATGATTTAGCATGTGAACGTTTTCGTTTCGACATTTCCGTAATGGATGTGTAAATGAAATCGCAAAACGGTACACAGGCAATGTGTCGCATTGTCGGTGATTGTGTGGGCGTACATGCTGCCAGTATACCCATTCTTAGTCAATTATGGTACGCAAACTACTGCTTTTGTTAAAGCATTGACGATTTTGCGCACACTGCCTACTACCCACTTCGTGGTGTTTAAACCGCGCGCAAAGGAGAGCTTTTTCAGACATGGTCAATGGAGATACGTTGTTTCCTGTGATTATAATCACCGCTGATATGTTGGGTACTTTGAATGTTTTCTACTATGCTAGCGCTTTACTTTCGCCGTAAAGAGCTTTTTTGCTCAACCTTCTAACATTCCCTTACATCTGTCCAGACCCTTGTAGCCTGACAGTTTCTCAGCCAGTGTAGTCTATGACTGTGTAGCAGTTTGCCTGACTTCAGGCTTTTAGTTTCCTACATCAGCATTTCAGTTGTCAGTAAACTCTATCAGCAAGCTTATTAAGTCGCTATAATTCCCCTCATTTTTAAGTTTCCCTCCAGTTTTTTAACCTAGGCTTGCGAAAAACCATTCATCTCTAAAGTACGTTATCCAACTGCCAAATGCGCTGGGGTAGCTTTTAAAAAATTTGGCAAAAGTAAACCTACCTTTGATTGCTATTTCACTATATTATCCTGATTGGCTCATCACGGAGAGGTCCGTTGTTAATATTTTTGGGAGACACAGGGCAATGATTCCCAGGAACCCATTTGACGATCAAATAAACGGATGGAATAGTTTATTTGCCACCCATAGCAGTGCTTATTATTAGTTCCCGTTACTAATTTAGGCCTTGACGGTTAGTCTAGTATCATTGGCCCTACACAAAATTGGGATTTTGTACTATGAACCTTCGTTGATACATGTTATCTATCTATCTGTGATGTGTGAATGTGAGATACTGTCAGATTGCCCAGGCCTAGACAGATAAAGGAAAGAAAAATAGCACTGGCAGTGAGACTCCAGCGTGTTTTCGCATGCAACTCACTACCGGTGACAACAATTTAGCACGGTGTTAGCTGATATGTGAAATCACAATGCTAGAGTCATGCAAAATATAGCGAATCTATAGATTGTACGTGGTTCGAACTGCTATCATCCTTCTGTCTGTCAATTTATCTCTTGAAACCACTTGTGCACTCAAGGGTTCCGTTTGAGTGTTTGTTAATATTAGCAAATATCTTTATATTGAACGAATCTATTAATTTCCAGCCTACAAATAATGTCTCAGTCTGTTGAAATGTCCAGCGCAAATAATCAGCTGGCCGATTGCACAGAGGTTACGCCGAAGATGGATGTGGAAGTGGATCAGTCGGAAAACGGTATGGTACGTTTGCTTTCTTTCAACTCACATGTACTCACATTTTCCGAGGTTTCCCTTTCTTCTCCGTCGTGCCAACGAAGTTTAGCCACTGCATACTCCGTTTGAATCGTTGTGCGGATTTGCAATTATGTAGAACTTGTGTACTGCGCAGATAGCTTTGTTTCTCCACCGGCACTGAGCTACTTGCGAAAGCCCGCTGAGATTTCGCTGTCATTTTCCTTTTCGTTTATCTGTCTATGCCTTAGCAACCTGACAATATATCAGCTCACGTCCATTTTATGTCTGCGAGGCACTTTACTCGGCACCGTCCTTGTGATTTCATACTTATGCATACTTAGCTAAATACACAGGACGTGAATTATTAAAGGTCTAATTTCGTTTACAACGCTTTCAAGGCTCATCATCACCATCAAAGACAGCATTACACCGGTAGCACGTACCGAATGCTCAACTGCCATACAACCATGAAAAAGTAAAATCCTAAAAGATGGGGAAGAGTGGGACTTAAATTGCTACGGCTTCTATAGAAGAGTAAGCACAAACAAACTGGGAAGAGGTGCCTACACCTCGAATGGAACATGTATTCAAACAAGTTTCGTGAACGAGTAGAGCAACATCAGCACGGCAGCTTCCTTGCGGCTTTCACTGTCATGCATCATAACAAGCTTTCCTCGTCACTCCGCTTGACAACATACAAGGTTATGCAAACACTCCAAGAAGATGCTTAGTGCAAGACCGCCATTGAACACGGTTTCGGGACATATCCTGAAGCGTAACTAACCATTGCGATATATGATCGCGGGGACACCAGCCTGGAAGACGCGCTGCGCCTACTTTGGAAAGGTTACTGGTAAGAATTTTTAGCTGCCTATGCCATGTGACGGTTTGGCCACCCCGAGATTTACCCCAATCAGGATGTGGCGTCGCAAAAAGAATCTGTTTCGGAAGTCGGTGGTCCGGCATCCGTAAAACGTGACCCAACCAGCGTAACCGATGCAGGTTGATCTGCTTCTCTATATCGACATTACTACCAAACAACTTATTTCGGAGAGCATCGGTGCGCATACGATTGTAACAGCTAACTCCTAGAATTTTGCGGAGACACCGGTTGTCAAATACTTGGAGACGCTGAATGTGTTCTCTACGTAAGGTCCAGGTTTCGCACCCATACAGTAACACAGCACGAACTGTCGCTTTATAGACTCAAGGCTAACTGAAATTGACTCCATACCCCCAACTAATGACAGTGAACAGCCGGAAAGCGTTGTTTCTTGAAGTGCGACGGAAGCGAGCAACGATGCGTTTCATCGATTGACTCAGAATAAATACCTGCCGCCGGGAAATGTGCTAGACCCAGCTCCTAGGTGTATAGGCAAGTTGGGAACAGAAATGTGACTGCATGGCAGCATGTCCATAGGGCGAAATCATTTTGCGTGTACAAGAAAACAGATACAATTACTGGTGATATGAACTAAAACGACCTGTTTAGGATTAAAAAGGGGGAATAAATTTTGTCTACACCTGTGCAAACGGACTGGGTCACGGAGTTTGTAAAGCGTTTGATACTATCTGCTTCCAGAATTATCTTCATACCTGATCGTTACCGATATTATATGCAAGTGACATGATATCCTACGTGTTATTGCTTAAGTGTCGCCATGAACATGCATTTTGGTTACCTCCAGGGTGCTTTTCATGACCTTATCTTACTTGGCGCGTAATCTATGATTGTGCGGCACTTTGCTTGGATCAGACTTGTGGTTTCATACGTATCATCACCTGCTTGGGCTTTATGAATATGGAAATGCCTGGGTAAGCATGGACGACGTGAATAATAAGAATAAGTCGAATTCTATCGTGTGGTTTAGGCTGAGAACGTTTCTCGCGAATTTACCGATTATATCTAGATGTTAAATACCGCAAAGGCGTTGTTTAACACGTTCTTTCCGCTTAGGCCATGGAACAAACATTTTTTCACCGTCTCGATACATTTTGTACACCTATTGACGAATTAAAATTCCTCTGTTCAACATCATATTCATACACATCGTTACATGTCATCTCGCGTCTATTGTCCGCGAAACCGTGTACTATATACGCTTTCTGATTTTTTATTGATAGCCTGAAGCTACTGCTTCACATTCACCTCCCACCCCGCAAGTTCCTTCACAACCCAGCACGTATCAGCCACCAAGTTGGGCATGCTCATGCCCTGCAAAATCAGGCTACCGTTTGGAAGTGATTAAAACCGGTATTCCACTTCCTGAGTGTACAATTTTTCTGAGTCGTGATGACGATGCCGAACCTATCAGTTATTGTCTATTCGGCCGTCAACCTCAGTCGCATTATGCTCCTTCGGGTAAACTCATCGGCGAGTGTGCCACCCAAGCTCATCCCTCAATCAGTCGTCTGCATGCGGTGCTTCAATACGGACGACCTCCGATGTCGATCGCACGGACAGCGGATGGGAACACACCTACCGAGGGTTGGTATTTACAAGACTTGGACAGTACACATGGAACATTTGTAAACAAGGTACGTAAATTTGAGATAGCGACGTAGCTACCGGACACGTCGTATAAGTCTTTTCCTATGTGTGGTTTAAGCCTAATCTCTTTCATGCCTATCGGTCTGCTTGAATACTTTGCATAAAACCTTCAAAGAGAATTCTTTGTGAAACGCTTAGTTTGTGAGCCTCTGTGTATTGTATAAAATTTATGGTGTTTTTCACAACTATTCTCATTTTATTATGGTGCTCACATCCCCATCCCTTACACACCACTACCGGTTCCTGGCTGTTTGCCGTCATCAGGTGGAGACAGTAAAATCAGGTTCACTGAACCGTTCTTTCTCATTGTGTTCTCGCTATTTGTCTGGTAAGCTCGTTTTACGGTTTACTTTCTCTCTTCAATCTCCTAAAAACAATTTAACCCTTTGTCTACGGTAATTGGATATACGTATTTCATGATATTTTTGTGTTATTGTGCTTTAATATGGCATAAATAAAACACATGATTAATTTTTATGAATCAGACGCCAGACAAGTGCACTCCGATGGTGACTGAAGGTACCGACGGGAGCTACTGAGCAATCGACTGCTTGTTTGAGATGGCAACTAGAGTTACCGTCAGTAGACAAAGAGTTAAGACATTTAATGTTGGTGTTTTTAAACAAAGCACGAATTCATACATCCTGCGTTAGGAACCGCAGAACTAATCCCAATATATGCAGATCAAACCATCTCTCTAACCGAGGACATCCTAATATTTCACTTCTGTGACGAGGTTTTCTAGATTTCGTATTTCTGAATTTTGTTTTAATCATTTTCGTCATTTATAAACTCTTCATTTTTGCTTGATTTCGTGTGTGATTTCTTCTTTAACCTACTTTTGGTCCGGTTATTCAGCGACGCCTACCACCGGGGCGTTTTGTCCGCATCCACGTGGGTTATGTGATCCGTTTCGGTGGAAGCACTCGGTTGCACGTTTTCCAAGGTCCTGAAGAAGACATGGAGCGTGAGTCCAGCTTGTCTTGGACTGAACTCAAGGAGGCGTATAAAGCTAGGAAAGAAAGTGCCAAATTGACCGCTACGCAACAATCCACCGAAACAAAAGTGGATATGAGCTGCGACTGGGGCATGTCCGGTAAGCGTGTTTTTGTTTGCTATCGCCGATTTTGCAGTCAGCTCTATTTGGCCTGCCAGTAAAATGTTCACCCGTGTCGTGATGAACGTCAACACGCCGACAGCGTGTAAATTCTGTCGATTGGCCTAGTAGTGCCTATCGCTGTGAGCGCTGTTTGAGATATTGTTCCTCATTAATGGAACTAATTTAGTCCTTTGAAACGCTGTAGAGCATAAAATCGTCGTGTGCTTACAATGTCAATCTATGGTCGATACCTAACGTTGGAGGCCAACGTTTCTATTTGAATTGCATGCCAGTCATTTAGAATCCAGTAGTATTTCTGCCTACAGTCTTCCTGTTTCGCTCAGAGTTTGAAACATCGGTACAGCCGGAAGTAGCATAGGTTGCAAGCAATTAATCACCGTGTTTCTGTCCATCGATCTTCCTAAATCGCTATGAAAAGCGGGTTACATAACGTTTCACACGTGACCAGCACATAAATTATTGAACAACATAACCAGTCGTCGACTCTGCTGCGAATGTCGCACGTGTACAATGCCGTTACTAACACCCTGTTCTAGTTTGCTTTATGCATCTCAAGCACATGACAATTTCACATTTCCTAAAGTTTTATGTGAAAATGCAGTCTGATTCTGATTTAACAGTCTCTCCCACAACGTTCTCAGCTGCATACAACATTCTGTCGCTCAACACTTGTCATCCGATGTCTTCATGTTCTGCCCTGCCCGCTTATCCATAGTTTTAAAATGGCGACGCTTCACTCTGTATCGGAGGCGAACTGTCCAGCCATGTCATTTGGGTAATGACTGAAGCCTTTTCACATACGTTATTGTAGTATTGCATTTATGTGCAATCGTGCAGCATTTCGGTGCTGTGCAGCTAACACCGTGCTAAATTGATTTACGACCGTAGTGAGCTACATGCGAAAACACGCAAGGAAGTGTCACTAGAATTGCTATTTTCTTTTCCAATATCTGTCTAGGTTTGGGCAACCTGACAGTATCTTAGCACACGTGAAATCTTTGACTGTGCGCCACTTTGACTGGATCAGGCTTATGATTTCATAAATATCCATACATGTTACGATCCAGGAGTATATTATGAATATTCGGGCTCGTTCCCACTATACAACTGGCCTCGCCAAGTTTATTCTTATTTCTCTTCATTTTCCTATTCTTCAGACTTACTATCTGTCTAGACTTAGGCAACCTGACAGTATCTTAGCCCACTTGCGGTTTTGGACTATGCGGCCCTTTTGCCTGGATCAGGCTTGTGATTTCATACATACATACATACATACATACATACATACATACATACATACATACATACATACATACATACATACATACATCTATTTTCTGATTTCAACTCCCGTTACACTCACGATCGACATCGATCGCAGTAGTTTTCGAGAGCACTACTGCATTTATTACTTTGAATTCACGTTTTGTTCCAGATAATTGATAATAATAATAGAAGATAATGATAGAAGAAAAGCTTTCAGCTTTTTATGCTACCATATAGTAAAACGTTTTTACCAATGATACTACTGTCATAACTTTTTAAATCTGACAAACTATTATTATTGAACAAAAGTGTTTAACCTCAGCACTACTGCTAGATAATGTTTTTACAACAAATCGTGGTGTTCAGATCAACAATCACAAAGTTATCTGGGGTCAATCGCTTAAAACACTTGGAAATGGCCCGTTTATGATGTTGTAATGGGGGTAGACGAAATTTTAGCTTAACATTCTTGACGGTTTTTCAGATCAGGTAGTTTCCTCATCCATCTGGTGGTTCTCGTCTGCTTTCCAACACCATGAACCATTGTTCATAGTTAAGCCAAAATTTGTTTTAGTATAAAATGATTTTCAGGGCTACATTTCTGGATGCATGAGTACAACTCATACATATTTCAAGCATTCAATCCTTCTACGGTTGTCTATTCATGCATTGCCTTCCTTACGTATTGTTACTCGTGATTGCACACACCCTGAAGCCTCCTACAACCCAATTCTAACCATTGTTATGGAACATGCTGCCGTATATATTGGAAAGCTAATAGCTCTAAATCCCACCTTTCCCTATTTTGTAAGATGGTGATTAGCTGTGCCTATGATCACAATAGTTTACCAGTTTAGGCTGCATTTTGCAGAAGCGTGGTTTTCGTTTCGGATGGAATTCTATCACTACATTAGTTACACCAAATCATTAGGAAACTATTCCTCGAATGTTTGACGGAAACAGTTTTTCATTCAAACTTGTTTCTGTATGGTTACAATTGAGCGTGGTTTTCTTACGCAGCCGAAGACGCCAACACCCAGCAGTCCAATTTTCTCGCATCTATCGACAGCGCTGCTTGTCTTAGTCACGAGCATCTGTACCGTGACGATCCGAAACGCGCGCTTCTAGCCTACTTTGATCGCGAGGGGATTGATCCGCACCCTGAATTCGACTTTGCTGAAGCGTCTTTCGGCAAGCAACATTGCAAAATCGAGTAAGTCATGCCAACGGTGAATTTGATATTTTTATAAAATTGGGACTCAGTGTGGTTTTGTTTTTTCAGACTTCCTTTGCCTACAGGGACTGTGATTGCCGAAGCTATCATCACTGGTAAACGCAAAGAAGCGATAGCTGCGTGTGCCTTGGAGGCGTGCCAGTTATTAGATCGTCTGGGTGAATTCGATCCGAATAAGAGTAAGCTCTCTCATTTCATGTCTAGTTGTAACTGTGTACTAGAATTTATCGTTTTTGCCTTAACTGGCAATTATGCTATGACAAAATGTCACACAACCGTAGACTACTAAAATACTGTCAGGCTGCCCTGGCTTAGTTAGATTGCCCAGTCCTCTAGAGTGTGTTTATTTTGGGTGTTAATGTAATTCGCACTTCCGAATAAGGTTTGCTATCCCTTGGAAGTTGCTTTCAAACATACAAGTGTCGAGAGTTACTAGATCTTGTTAGCCAGTACAATACTCCATCTGGTAGGTTGAGCTGATATTAAATAAAGGATGCTATTACCTTACTGTACGAATACCCCAAATTTATCTAACAGGCCTTGGATATGATGTCAGTGGAGGCAGTATGGGTTATTTTGCTATGTGGTATGATGGTATGAAAGTACAAGCCTGATCCAGGCAAAGTGCCGCACAGTCAGAGACTGCACGTAGGCTAAGATACTGTCAGATTGCCCAGGCCTAAACAGATATGAGGAGGAAAAAAGAACAGGAAATGGTAGTGAAACTCCAGCCTGTTTCAGCATGCAGCTGACTACCTCTGGCCAATCAATTTTGCACGGTATAAGCCGCACGGCACAAAGTACTGCACGATTGCACATCCGTGCTATAGATGATCGTGTTCTAGATCATGTTGAGCAGTTCAACTACCTAGGAAGTTTGGTGGTTACTGGGGTGCGATAGAATGAATCAATGAAAGCACAAGTCTGATCCAGGCAAAGTGCCGTGCAGTCACAGACTACACGTGGCTGAGATAAAGAAGAAAATCACATCCAGATTTGCTAAGGTCAGACTGGCATTTACCAGACTTAAATGTCTCTGGAAGAGACGTGATTTAAGCTTGAGTTTGAAGGGAAGGACATATACCACCCCTGTAAGGACAGTATTGCTTTAGATGTGTGAATGTTGGATAGTTCGCGCAGAAGACGTTAGTAAACTGGAGGTCTTCGACCAACGTTGCTTGCAAGGATTGCTAACGTTCGGTGGCAACACCGCGTTTGCAACTCTGAGGTCAGGTACCGCGTCTTAGGAAGCAACGGTACTAGCCTTCAGATAGCCATTAACCGACGTCGTCTACGCTGGTTGGGGCAGGTCATGCGAATGAAACCTTATCGATTTTCACGCCGAGCGCTCTATGCGTCAGCTGGTACAAACTGGAAAAATGGCTGGTGGTCTGGCTTGAAAAAGCTTACTTCTGCTTTACCCTAGGTTGGACGGGCGCGCTTGCCTGGATGAGGTGCAAGAGAAGGAGAGTGTTTTGCTCGACACATGAGCAACGTTAGCAATGAACCGACATCAATGGAAAAGGTTCATGATCTCTATTTCCCCTGACATTATTTTTTGCTCGATCGTAAACTATTATGGAAAAAAGCAACGTGTTTAAATGGACAAAAATATTCATTGTTCTTTTTTCAATGTTCCTACAATCGGAAGCTAAGTTTGAACCATGTATAGCATCTTGTCCAATGCTCTCTAATATCGTTATACTTGCAGTTTGATGTGCTGCCACTCTCAGTTGGAAAATTCAACATGGTCTTGCTATCTTTCTCTTGAATTCTGAGGCGATCGAAACCTAT
>JACCGJ010017097.1:0-14588 GCA_013407085.1 Atriophallophorus winterbourni
ACGTATCAGCCTAGCTGTTCCTTTGGTTCCAGTGGTGCCGTGAAGAGGGAGTACTTGCTGCATGGGCAACAGCTAGTTCTCCATATTGGACAGCCCTGGCGGACATCACAACACACCAATGGAGAGGACACTCCATTTCGCTTCTACGGAAAATAACACGGGAATCAGCAGATACCGGTTAAAAGCTATGGCTCGACTGGCGTAGAGCTAAGCGCCTGGGGCTGCTTTCGACGGTGGGAGAGACTTCCAGGTCTCATTGGACGGCTACCGCCCGCCTCAAGCTGGGCAGCCCCCAGTCAATAAGGTGCCGTCTCGCCACGGTCTGCTATCCTCATTGGGTGCATAGGGATTAGGAATCAACCGACAAGCCGACTGTATTTTTCCGCACCAGCGAATCGAAATACCAAACAACAAATGTCAGTTCTGAAACTTGGAACCTGGAACGTCCGGTCCATGCTTCCAGGATTTCATGACGACGTCTCGAATATCAGAAGCGTTAGAAAGTCCGCCGTGATTAACAACGAGCTAAAGAGGCTGAATGTCGACGTGGCTGCCCTACAAGAGACGCGCTTACCAGACACTGGTAAGCTAACAGAAAGTGATTACACATTCTTTTGGAAAGGAATAGGTTCCGATGAGCCTCGACTGCATGGAGTTGGGTTTGCCGTGCGAAACGACATATTAAAAGCAACAGAACCGAGCAGCAGCGGGAGCGAACGGATTTGGACCTCGAATCTGAGGTGCATTACCGGTACCATTACGTTGGTCAACGTTTATGCACCGACGCTCTCTGCGACGCCTGCTGAAAAAGACGCGTTTTATCATAACCTCACAGCCGTCCTGAAAAACGTACCACAGAAAAACTGTTTAGTGGTATTGGGTGATTTCAATGCCAGAGTTGGTGCAGATTACGAGTCTTGGCAAAACTGTCTCGAAGGTTCGGCGTAGGTAAAACCAATGAAAATGGGCAACGCCTTTTAGAATTGTGCACACAGTTCAATCTTTGTGTCAGTAACACCTTCTTTCAAACAAAACCACAGCAAAAGTCTCTTGGAAGCATCCTCGCTCTAAGCATTGGCATCAGCTTGATCTTATTCTTGTTAAGCGTACTAATATAGGAAGAGTGCTCCTCACTAGATCATATCAAAGCGCAGACTGCGACTGATCATTCACTGGTCTGTGAAAAACTGAAGCTCCCCCACACGAGATTTCACCGCACCAAATTGTCTGCTAAGCCTAGGATAGACATCACTCGCGTGTGCGAACCTAATCTAACTGTGAGATTCGCAAAAGCCTTCACGGACGAGTTCAACAAGACAACCCCACTTGAATCTGCTTCAGAAAACTGGGAATTGATAAAAAGCTGCATATGCCGAGTCGCACTTTCCACTTTCGGTCCTAAGAAAGCTCGAACGAGCGACTGGTTCGAAGCAAACGCTTCTGAGATGACTGCGGTGCTGGATGAGAAACGCTCAGCATTCTTGAGGTTCAAAGGTATGCCAACAGATGAAAACTTACGTCTTCTAAGAGCAGCTAGAAATAAGGTCAAACAGACTGCAAGGCGTTGTGCAAACGACTATTGGACTGAAGTTAGCCTCAATATCCAAAAAGCTGCGGATACCGGCAATTTTCACGGTATGTATGATGGGATCAAGAGAGCCATTTTCCCAAAAAACTTAAAACGGCTCTATTAAGTCTTTAACTGGTAAGCCGATTTCCCACAAAACTCAACAGATGGAAAGATGGGTAGAGCACTTCTCCTCTCTCTACTCTAGGGACAGTACGGTTCTACCGCATGCACTTGAAAATGTCGAACGGTTGCCGGCCATTGAATATCTAGATACCCCTCCTACTCTTGATGAGCTCAATAAGGCAATCGACCGCTTAGCGAATGGAAAGGCCCCTGGTGACGACGGAATTCCACCTGAGCTCATCAAATGCGGTAGAGCAGCATTATTACAGCCTCTTCACCATTTGCTTCTTCAGTGCTGGCAGGAGGGGGTTGTCCCACAAGAGATGCGAGACACAAACATCATCACGCTATTCAGAATAATGGTGACAGAGGCGACTGCAACCAAACTTACAGAGGAAGATCCTACTATATGTTGTAGACAAATTGTTTTGCTAATTCTTACAGCATCCGGCGGCAAGTTTTGTTCGCTGATAGAATTTACTTACTTCCGAATCTCAAGGTGGCTTCCTCCGCAAGGGAGATTCAAGCCGTTTACATATCTTCTTCCTGAGACAACTTCAAGAAAAGTGTCGGTAACAGCGTATGCCATTATACGCTGTTTTTATTGATTTAACTAAGGCATTCGACTACGTCAGCAGGGAGGGTCTCTTCAAAATGCTCGATCTGATAGGCTGCCCCCCAAGGCTGCTTAGACTCATTATTTCGTTCCACTCAGGCATGAAAGGCTCAGTCCATTTTAACGGTTGCAGTTCAGAAGCATTTGAAATTCGCCGTGGCATCAAACAAGGTTGTGTTCTTGCTCCCACGCTGTTCGGCATTTTCTTTGCTCTGCTTCTGAAGCACGCTTTTAAGACGAGAACAGAAGGCATTTACATACGCACGCGAAGTGATGGCAAGCTTTTCAACCTGAACCGTTTGAGAGCACAAACCAAAGTACGGGATGTGATAATCCGTGACCTGTTGTTTGCCGACGATGCAGCCTTTATTGCTCACTCCCAAGAGAACCTACAGTCGCTAATGAACTGTTTTTCGTCGGCATGCAAAGACTTTGGTCTAACAATCAGCATGAGCAAGACCGAAGTCCTTGGTCAAGGGACTGTTTCGCCGCCAATCATCACTGTTGGAAACTGTCAGCTCGAACCAGTACATCACTTCACATATCTTGGTTCAACCATTGCGGACAACCTCTCGCTAGACACGGAGATTGATAAGCGGATTGGCAGAGCAGCTGTCATTATGTCCCGATTGAACTCTCGTGTTTGGGGTAACCGCAAGCTGACTGTAAAGACAAAGATGATGGTATACAGCGCGTGCGTACTAAGTGCTTTACTATACGGAAGTGAAACCTGGACCACCCACGCAAGACACGAACGGAAGCTGAATGCTTTCCATCTACGAAGCATCCGTCGTATCTTGAACATATCGTGGATGGACAGAGTGACTAACGCTGAAGTGATTTCAAAGCTGGTCTAAAGCGCATGTTCACCCTTTTACGTCAGCGCCGCCTGCGGTGGCTTGGTCATGTCTATAGAATGGAAAATGGTCGTATTCCGAAAGATCTACTCTACGGTGAGTTGCAAATAGGAAGTCGACCATTGGGCAGACCGCACTTGCGGTACAAAGATGTTTGCAAAAGAGATATGAAAGCTCTTGACATTGACCCCGCAAGCTGGGAAAAACTTGCTCTTGACCGCTCACTTTGGAGGCATTGTGTAAAGCGTCGACTGCAAGCCGGGGAGGAGCAAATACAGCTCCTGGCTGCTGAACGCAGATCACGCCGCCGGCGTGCAACTGATGCAATACAACAGAGTTCTGACTATCGTTTCAAGCGCTGTGGGAGAGATTGTTCCTCCCGAATCGGACTGTTTAGTCATTCAAAAAGTTGCAAAACATGAAATTCATGCGATGTGATGTACATCCATGGTCGACATCGACCAACGGAGGCCAACAACAACAAGCAAATGTCTAAGATGACGAACAGCATAATATATAGCTAACAATTCGCGGCCAAATGTACTATAGCGGGTTTGGGCTGGTTGTAGACGACGAGAAAAGAATGCAATCGGTTTAGTAACACCGTCAATACTTTGCTGCAGGACAGCACCGACTGCTGCTTGTGATGCATCGGTGGCAAGTGAAAGCAAAGCGTTGGGATTCCTGGACATGTAGGATAAAGTAGATGCTTCTTTCAGTTCAGATTTCAATCGTTCAAACGATTCACCAGCATCTGCATTCATTTTAAATTGTCGTTCCGTTCCGCGTAACAAATCAGTCATCGGTTGAGCGATGTTGGCACAGTTTGGAATGAATCTTCTGTAATAATTAACTAACCCGAGGAATCGACGTAACTGTCGAATCGAGGTGGGACATGGATAATCGTTGATGGACGAAAGTTTATCAAGCACAGGGCAAATTCCGTTTTGATCGACATGATGTCCTAAGATTTCGAGGGAAGCGACAGCAAAAAGGCATTTATCCGGGTTAACTACAACGCCGAATTGTGAAAGTCGCTGGAAAAACAGCATGCAGATGTTCTGCGTGTTTCTGTTGAGAAGAACTGGCGATCAGGACGTCATCAATGTAGACATGCACAAAAGATAATCCCTGGAAAACTTGGTCCAGGAATCTCTTGAAGGTTTGAGCAGCATTGCGTTAACCAAAGGACATTTTTAAAAATTCAAAAAAACCAGAGTGTGGTAATAGCTGTTTTAGGGATATCTTCGTCGGCGACAGGTATCTGGTGATGGGCGCGCGCCAAATCTAGTTTAAAAAACACTGTCTTTCCGTGTAATGAAAGTGAAAAGTCATGAATATGGAGAATAGGGTAACGATCGGGAACGGAGACTCTGTTAAGGGAACGGTAATCACCGCATGGTCGCCAAGCATCAGATTTATTTTTCTCCACCATGTGAAGGGGGCTTGCCCAGGGCGATTTGGATGGCCGGGTAATTACCAATTCCAGCATATGTTCAAACTCACGTTTCGCTACATCGAACTTGTTTGGAGCCAAACGACGGGGCTTGCTAAACACTGGAGGACCACGGGTCACAATGTGATGTTTAACGTTGTTTAACGACCGCAGCTAGTGTACAGGGTTTGAAAACTTCCGAAAATTCTTCAGTAAGTCACTGAACGCAGATGGGATGTCAGGGGTGAGTACACGAATGGTTCGAATAGGGGAATCGCAGGAATTACCAAAGGAGTTAATTTTCGTCAAATTATCAATAAGCTTTCGTTTAGCTATATTGACTGAAAGATCAAAATGTGAGAGGGAATCTGCTCCCAGAATCGGCTCTTGCGTTCCTTAGTGGATGGTGGGATAACGCTAATCCCAGCACCAGTGTCGATGAGGAATCGCACTTTAGGGGCCCGGTCGTTAACGTAGAAAAGACGGCTTTGAGGGGAGCCAGACAGAGATGCCGTGTCCACTGTCTGGCTTCGTGGTTTCCTTGATTGGACACATTTTAATTATATGTGCAAGGTGACGTGCAATGCAGGGCCTTTGCACCCAAAACGACGATGATAGTAACATAAACTTGAACCGTTAGAACGGCTCGACGATCGCTTCTTGAGCTGTTTCGAATGACGATTTCGAGAAGAACTACGAGATCGTGCGATGTTCTGTTCTTGCAATGATAAGGAATGGAACATCGATATTAACTCTTCAAAATCATTCTGGACAGGGATGCTTGTATGCGCGTCAGTGGTGTATCGAACATAAGATAACGTACTACCATGCGATATATAATGTATTTCATCCGCTATGCGTGCCAGGTGTTGCAAACTAGTGTTCTTATCCATAATGGCTAGCACTTCACGGACGTCTGTTGATAAACTTTGTTGCTACAATTCGCGGATAATTTTGTCGTCAACAGGCTTGTCTCCTTGTAACTGCAACATATGTCGTAAGTGCTGTGAGGGAGTGTGATCACCCATTTCTATACCTGACAAATTCTTTCGGAGGTTTTGATCGTCGGTTGAACATGTAATTGAAATTAATTCAAGGTTTCCAATGGTCTAAAAAGCAACAAGCTAAACAATAACCATAGGATGGTACAAATTGAAATTTAAGTGTATAAACTATATAAGAACATAGATTTAACAGTATATAAGTGTTCTGGAAACAAATAATGCAAAAAATCGTCTAATTTCGTTTTAAATTCATGCAAGCTAGTGGCGTGAGCAACGGTTTGAAGGTGAACTGTTCCAGTAAAACAGACACTGACAGAAAAAATCCTTCTACTTTCAGGCGGATGGGGTACGACCGCACGTAATCATGGGTCCGATAATTCCTCGTATCCCATCGCCTAAATAAAATCTGTAGAGATGGTTCGGGGCATGGAATGTTTTGTAAAGTAAGATAAGGTCTCCTCTGATTCGTCGATATGGAAAATCGAACAGATTCATTCGAGCTATCCTTTCTTTATATGGTTTGTTTCGGATGCTGAGAACTAGTTTCGTTGAGCGGTGATAGATTCGCTGCATAAGTTTCACATCCCTCTTGAGCCACGGAGACCATGACTGCACACCGGATTCCATGACTGGTCTCAAGTATGTATTCATGATCCTTGGGAATATCTTGGGCGAAAATTTCCCAAATACACGTTTGAGTAGATTTAGAACACGTGTTGCTTTTTTAAAGGCACTGTTAGTTTGAAGTGATGTTTTTAAACTGGAGCATATCCAGACACCCAAATCTTTTTCTTCACTGCAATTTTCAAGGTCATGCGAATCTATATGATATGTGAACTCTACTCGATTCCCCACATTCATGATCCTGCATTTGTTGAAGTTAAACGGCAGTTTGTTCTCCAACGACCAGCTGTGAAGCGTATCAAGATCCTTTTGTAATAGCAGACAGTCTTCCGGACTACGAATGCTGCGCCAAATCTTTATGTCGTCCGCAAATAACGAAATGTTACATCGAACAATTTCCGGTATTTCATTGACATAAACCAGAAAGAGGATCGGACCAAGGACTGAGCCTTGGGGAACTCCGCTAGTTGCTGCAATTGGTTTGGATAATGCACCATCAACACGTACCTGGTTAGTGCGATTTGTTAGGTAGTCATTTAGCCAATTCAGCAACTTTCCAGTGATACCAAGCCTTTCAAGCTTCTGCAGTAGTAGGGAATGGTCAACACGATCGAATGCTTTTGAAATATCCAAGTAGCACGCGTGTATTGCTTGTCCTTTATCTACCGATTTAGTCCAATCATCTAGCGTTACCAGTAAATTAGACAAACAGGAATAATTTCGTCTGAATCCATGCTGGTTCCTCGAAAGCAACTGATTATTCTCGAAGTGTTTCATTAGATCGTCAACAATGAGTCGCTCAAGTAATTTTGAAATCACTGGTAACAGAGTAACGGGTCGGTAGTTGGAAACATCGGAGCGATTTCCACCTTTGTAAATTGGAGAAATTATTCCTCGTTTCCAATCTGTAGGAATCACTCCACTTGCCAGTGTTTGCTCGAACAGATAAGTGAGTGGTTTGTATACCAAACTCGCAAATTGCTTCAATATTTTCGGGGTTATTCCGTCGGCCCCAGGAGACTTTCCGGTTTTAAGATTAAATAAACCTTGGAGGACGCGTTTCTCAGTGACACTTATTTCACTTAGGGCAACCGTGTTTGAAAGTGTTGGATTTGGGCTGTTTATTGCATGTTGTATCGGGTTGAATACCGATGAATAAAACGTGGCTAAAGCATCAGCAGTTTCTGCTGCAGTTGTTGTTGGTCCAGCTGATGTGTTCACGGACGCTACTCCAGGTTTCACCTTAGCTTGATCGTTAACCATACGATATAGTATTTTGGGGTTTCGCTCCATCATGCTTAATATCACTTCTTGGAAGCACAACTTGTCTTGGATGACAAATTTGTTTACTTTGTTCCGCAGTAAACGGAATGTTTCCCAGGTCTCGGATGATGGGTTTTGCCGATGGTGTCGCCAAGCAATGTTTCGTACCGTTAACCACTTACGAGTTCGGCTTCTTAATTTAAATTCAAAGTTTTTTCTTGAGTTCCTGAGGACAAATTCGGAGCTCACTTCGATTGAACTTTTGAGATTAGATATTAGCCATATCCAAAAGTCATGTACGTTGCTGGTTTCCGGTTGGCAGTTAAACGTGTTTTTCAGAGCATCACTCAACGCCATAGTGTTGATCCGCCTAACTCTTTTACGGGCATCATTTGTTCTTACAGCTTCAAACAGATAGTCAAACTGGATGACGACGTGATCACTTAGTCCCAGTGGACTTTCGTAAGCAACGTTATCAATGTCATGTTCATTGCTTGTCAGAACGAGATCTAAGAGTGAGGGTAAATCGTTTCCGCGGTATCGGGTATTACATGTAATGTGGTTATAAAGAGGAATATCGTCAAACAACTCACTGAATGCGCGCTCGAGGGAGTGTTCTGGGTAAATGGTGCTGCTCTGCAGATTCGGTAAATTGAAGTCACCCATAATCAAAAATCCACAAGTGTATCTGGAAGTAACCATGCGAATTTTATCCAGTAGGGCCAGATTGTAAGTTTCCTGTGCAGACGGTGGGCGATATACTACTCCCAAAACACAGTCTTCGCCGTTAGCTAGTCGGATTGAGCACCAGAGTGTATCCAGTAACACGATGTCTGGATCCGTAATCTCACGGCACAGAAGGTTTTGGCTATAATACAAAGCTACTCCTCCTCCTCTGGTTTCACGGTCATGACGAATAAGTGACATTCCTGGTAATTCTAGTTTAATATTTGTTTGCTGATTCTGCAGCCACGTTTCCGTTACGGCGATGATGTCTGGTGAACATCTCAGAAAAACTGCACGCAGTTCACCGATTTTGTTTCCGAGACATTGTGCGTTGGTGTAGATGCGTTTCAAAGTTGTTTTTCTCAAAAAGGATGGGGTGTGGGGGAGGAGGCTAGCGGAGTGCAGAATATCTGTTTTGCCGACTCCTACAGAGTCGGTATCTGAATGTTTTTGTTTGCAAGGATGCTTGATTGTTTCGAGATTGTACTGTTGGAATACAGTGATCTATAGTATCGGCTGAATTTGTTTCTGACACGTCAAATACTGATCGACTTGGTAGTGTTTTTATTGAACTTCGTGATGCATTCATCTTTCTAATATGAAGTTTCGATGCGCTTAGTCTAATTTCTCGCGGCATTTGTCGACGGCCATTTTCCCAACGAGTTTTGACTCTGTTCAACATATCTTTGCGCAAAAACGTTATGTTAAGGGGCTTAGGACCGATGCCCTTATAATTCGTAGATTTGGGGATTCGGAACGTGCCTGTCACATCAAGTAAGTCAAGTATATCACTGAGGAATCTCCATTGTAGCTCATCGTGTTTGCGCTGCACTGCTTTATCAGTTGCTTCGTCAGCTTCTGGGACTTTAAAAAGGATTATACATCGATCATCCGTGAAATAATAGCATGCTTGATGGCATCGTACGGGTTATCGGCAGGGCGATTGTAAATTAAATCGGCAACCTCTTTTGCGACTGAAGGAGGCAACATACCAACCACCCGATTATACGGAGCACGTTGAGTTTTTACTTTGTAAGACTCGAATAAGGCTTCAATTTGCGCGAACCAGAGGCGAGGATCGTTCATACCAAAAGGTGGAAAAATAAAGTTTGCCATAACGTCTGCAGAAATTTCCTCAGATGGCGTATCAGGAAATGCTGATTTAAGATCCAATTAGTAAATGAAAAATAGATATAACAGCAAAATCAAAATAAATGGAACGAACGAACGAAAATTTCAAAAAGAATAATTTTCGGGGCTCTCAAATTTGTAGCGGTTGATCTAACGGAGATTTCACCACTAACAAAGTACGTCTCTGATTATTGAACGCAATAAACCGGAACACAGTTCGCAACGAATAACAGCATACAAATCACAGGCAGTCACACGCGATATACTTGTCCCAAAGCAGAACACGAGCGCGGCGTGAATCGTATATTCAAAATTGTGTACATATTTTACATGTATCATTAAAACAAAACAATAATGGAATATGCGGGGTTATTGTAATAAAATATCGATATCAATAAAGTATCAATATACAATGATGAAAACACTATACTTAAAGCTTCTGCCAGGCTCTGCGAATAAGGTGCGTTAGGGTAAACGGTGAGGAGGCATTCTTAAAACGTCCCAATCATCGTAAACGAGCTAGCATCAGCATTTCTCTCAGTCCGTGGCCACATGGTCTTAACACCCTCTTGCAGTCATCTATATGTGTAATGCGGTGTTGCCACCAAATGTCAGCAATCCTACACAAACAAATCCTACGGACATCTTCCGTTTGGATATACAAGGTTTCGCAGCCATAAAGTAGTGTAGCACGCACCACTGCGTTGTACACTCGGCCTTTAGTATGAAGTGAAACATCGCTTCAACGCCACTAATGGCGAGGGTTAGCAAACGCTTCAGCTGCTTTGCGAACACGTTGTGAGATCTTGTCCTCGACACAACTGCCAGCAGAGATATAACTGCCAAGGTAAACAAAGCTGTCGATCAATTCAACATTGACATCGCACACAGTTAGGTTTGGAAGAAGGCCGCTTCAGTTCTAGGTAAGTATTTTACACTTGTTAGGCCATACCTCGAAGCTTTGAATGCCAGGCGGTCCAGGGCTTGTTGTGTTATATTAGGGTCATCTCCCATAAGTGCGATGTCATCCGCATAGTTCAATAGTTCAATAGTTTATTACAGTATAAAACGCGGGGAGCTTGTACAAACCGCAGGGTGGATTGTGTGGTGGATCGAAAAAAAGAATAGTAAAATGTTCGTGTTTCCAAGGCCTTATAGAAAGAAAAAAGAAAGAAAACGAAAAAATTGACTTTATTCGTACGCACGAATTTTCAGCTGTTACAATAATTTCACCACAAATTTAAACATTGATAAACATGTGTTGCGGATAAGCCGAGCGTTACGTTAATGAGAATTGTTATAAGTGTTGTGAATTATTATAAGCGTATGAAATTATGTATAAATATATATAATTATATTTATGAAAGAGAAGAATACACTGTGTCAACAACAGACTTACGAAATCCTTGTGTGGTCCACTCGGATTATTGCTAACAATGTATTTGACTACGTCTTATTTCTTCAGTGAGATAATTGCTCGTCTTAGATGGAACAAGCAGTGAATTACCGAAAAGGGAAGAAATATTCTGGGTCAGTAATCTGGAACAATTAATTAGTGGTCCGGCACCAGGTAAATTATCAGACGTTCACGCTGTAGGAAGCGCAAGTGTGTGTTCAGTTGATTTAAACAAAACGACACATGGCATCATGAGGGAAAACGTTTATGGAAATAAACTTACTTTTGGAATTATTAAGGAATTATATCAGTTGGGAATAATTCCTACATATCTCCCCCTTAGAGCGGTGGCTGTTCAGCCATGCTCGACATCCATCTACGGTGTGTACCGACGGGGTCTTGCCACGGTACGGCCAGTGCGTGTGCGCGGGGTGTCCGTGTCGTCGGTTGTCACCGCTGTCCGTGAATGCAGCGGGGTTTCCATCATGGGTTGTGTTGCTGGCGTGGACGGAGGTGAAATGCTCAAGTCCTCGCGCATCGGCTGCGTATCTGGAGTCGACAAAAAGGGAGACGAGGGAAAAGAAACAAAAAGGACTGGCTGTGAAGGGATAGTCACAGTCGTAGGGGGTCCTCGGTCTGTATTCGATTCCATGTACGCGGGCCTCAATCGGTCGATGCTGACTGAATCCGGGCGGCCGTTGCGTTCAATGACGAAGTACTTGGCACTGCGGGAGATGACTTTGAATGGGCCGTCGTATGGTGCTTCAAGGGGCCGTTTAACACGGTCTACCCGCGTGAATACGTACGGGCACGACAGAAGATAATTGTCGACGTGACTTGTACGAGAAGCTACACGGGTAGGCGGAGCACGTATTTCTCGCATGAAGGCTCGGAGCCGGGAGACATACGGAGCCGTTTCAATCGCAGTCAGGGGTGTGGAGTCGGTCAGCAGTTCGGCAGGGAGTCGCAGAGTTGTTCCGCTAACCATATCGGCTGATGTGCAACCGATGTCCTCCTTTGCGGTATTGCGGATGCCGAGCAGAACCAGTGGCAGTGTGTCAACCCAGGATGCGCTAGATTCGGTGGCGACGAGCGCAGCCTTCAATTGACGATGGAATCGTTCAATGAGGTCGTTCGTGGCTGGATGGTAAGCCGTCGTCCGAAAATGTTCGCATCCAAGGTGACGATTCAGTTCTGCGAAGAGGTGGGACGTGAACTGTGCTCCGCGGTCTGTTGTGATCTGGGACGGGACATCGTAATTCGCGATCCAACCAGAGACGAAGGTGCGAGCTACGGTTTCCGCGGATGTATCCACTAGTGGGCACGCTTGGGGCCAGCGTGTAAATCTATCGATGCACGTCAAAAGATGAGTGCACCCACGGGATGAGGGTAATGGTCCAACAAGATCAATATGTACATGCCGAAAGCGTCTACCTGGAAGTGGAATTTTCCAGGGATAGAGCGGGTTTGGCGATGTACCTTGCTACGTTGGCAGGCAAGACACTGCTGTGCCCAACAACGAATGTCGTTCCGCATGCCATGCCAAACCTAGCGGTCTGTGATGAGTTTAGTGGTTGTACGTTTGCTCGGGTGGGATATTCCGTGCAGGTGCTCGGAATTCCGCCGTCTGTAATCCTTTGGTATAAATGGACGTGGGTTGCTTGTCGATGTATCACAATGGATACGTACTCGACTGCCTGGCACTGGTAAGAGAGCAAACTGCAGTGAAGCTTCGGAAGTGATTTTTGAAAATTCCGGGTCGTCCTCTTGCAGGGCAGCGATTTCCTCTAAGTCAATTTTCGCGATCTGGGAAATAGATGCGCGTGATAGAGCATCTGCCTCGACGTTGCTGGGTCTCTCGATGTACCTCACGTCAGTGTTGAACTGCGCGAGGTAGTCCGAGTGGCGAGTTTCCCGAGGCAAGTAGCGGTCGGCGGCAGCGCTGAAGGCGTGGATCAAGGGCTTGTGGTCTGTGTAGATGGTGGATTGACGTCCTTTTAGGATGTGTCGAAAGTGCTTAACTGCGCAGGACATCGCAAGTAGTTCTCAGCTGAAGGTAGAATACCTGGTTTGAGCCGGTTGCAGCTTTCGTGAAAAGAAGGAGAGTGGTGCGCACTCGTCGTCAATGACTTGTTGTAGAACGGCACCAACAGCAACTTGAGAAGCGTCTGCTTTGAGCACGAGCTTCACTCTGCTGTCCGTGGAGAGATGAGCCAGCGAATTGAGCGTGCTGAGGGATGCTTTGACTAATTGGAACGCGGCGATAGCTTCCGTTGTCATGTTGAACTTCTTTGGATTTCCCCGCAAAAGATCAGTTAACGGTCTGCATTTGTCCGCGCAGTTTGGTATGAATCTGCCGTAGAAGTTAATGAATCCAAGGAATCGACGTAGCTGACGAAGAGCCGTTGGAGTTGGGTAGTCTTCAATCGCTGAGATTTTCTGCGGAATGGCAGTGATTCCACGAGAATCGATTGTGTGTCCAAGGATTTCTAGGGCTGGTCGGCCGAATTGGCATTTGGCCGGGTTGATTACGACGTTATATTCCTGAAGACGTTGAAAAACCAGTCGAAGGTGATCCATATGCTGCTCGTGGCTTTCACTAGCGACAAGAATATCATCGATGTACGTGAAGGTGAATGGCAGACCTCGCATGACTTGATCGATGAAGCGCTGTAAAGTTTGAGCGGCGTTTCTGAGTCCAAACGGCATGCGAAGGAACTCGTAGAGACCGAAAGGTGTAGTGACAGCAGTCTTCGGAACGTCGGCGTCTGCTACTGGGATTCGATGATAGGCGCGCACAAGATCGATTTTGGAAAAAATCTTCTTGCCGCAGGCGCTTAGGGAGAAATCCTCGATGTGAGGAATGGGATACCTGTCAGGCACGGTGAGCTTGTTGAGGCCTCTGTAGTGACCACATGGTCTCCAGTCGCCTGATTTTTTTAAAACCATATGTAGAGGCGATGACCATGGGCTATTAGAGGGTCTAATTATCCCGAGTTGTAGCAGTTGCTCGAACTCCGCTTTGGCAGCGGTGAGCTTGTCAGGGGACAATCGTCGCGGTCGTGCGTTCGTCGGCGGGCCGGTCGTGAGGATGTGGTGTGCGATCCCATGTTGGATGTCTGGCGTGCAGCGCGATGGCTGGCTGATAGCCGGGTAGTCTTGAAGCAGCATTGCAAACTTGTCGTCTGGTAGGGCGAGTTTCAGTCCGATCGAATTGATCGATGTCGCTTTTCCAGTGACGCGTACTGCGGATTTGTTGTCCAACAGTTGTTTGCGCTGAACGTCGACTACTAGCCCGAACTCTGTTAAAAAGTCGGCTCCGATGATCGGCTGACGAACGTCGGCGACGATGAATGTCCATGGAAGATTTCTGCCCAAACCAAGGTTTGGCAGAAGGAGCCGCTGGCCATACGTTTTGATGCGTGTGCCGTTAGCCGCTTGTAGATTGACGCCAGTTGGGTCCATGCGGGTGCTTGCACTATGACGTGGGATGACACTCACTTACGCTCCTGTGTCAATTAGGAAACGTAGACCTGTTGGAGAATCATCAATGTAGAATAAGCGACTTACGGTGTGGCCAGCTGCAGCCGTCGCGAATACTGGCTGGCCTGCTCTTTTCCCGCCTTAGCGCGACTGGCGTTGGGGAAGGAACAGGGTTGCACACAGTGCCTGGCGTCAGCACCAAACTGTTTATGGTACTTGCAGAAACCTGTGTTGGCAGCCTGGCGCGAAGCGTTTGCGCGGTTGTTTTGGGGACGACGTTTTTGCTGTTGAGGTTTACGCTGTTGATACGTCGTCTGTATTGACAGTGCAAGACGTTCGATTGCGTCCTCGATTCGAGCG
>JACCGJ010017099.1:0-10624 GCA_013407085.1 Atriophallophorus winterbourni
TTGAGCTATCCTTTCTTTATATGGTTTGTTCGGATGCTGAGAACTAGTTTCGTTGAGCGTGTGATAGATTCGCTCATAGGTTGCCACATCCCTCTTAGCCACGGAGACCATGACTGCACAACACCGTATTCCATGACTGGTCGCAGTATGGTATTCATGCTCCTTTTGGAATATCTTGGGCGAAAATTTCCCAAATACACGTTTGAGTAGATTTAGAACGCGTGTTGCTTTTTTTAAAGGCACTGTTAGTTTGAAGTGATGTTTTTAAACTGGAGCATATCCAGACACCCAAATCTTTTTCTTCACTGCAATTTTCAAGGACATGCGAACATATGTGATATGTGAACTCTACTCGATTCCCCACATTCATAATCCTGCATTTGTTGAAGTTAAACGGCAGTTTGTTCTTCAACGACCAGCTGTGAAGCGTATCAAGATCCTTTTGTAATAGCAGACAGTCTTCTGGACTACTAATGCTGCGCCAAATCTTTATGTCGTCCGCAAATAACGAAATTTTACATCGAACAATTTCCGGTATTTCATTGACATAAACCAGAAAGAGGATCGGACCAAGGACTGAGCCTTGGGGAACTCCGCTAGTTGCTGCAATTGGTTTGGATAATGCACCATCAACACGTACCTGGTTAGTGCGATTTGTTAGGTAGTCATTTAGCCAATTCAGCAACTTTCCAGTGATACCAAGCCTTTCAAGCTTCTGCAGTAGTAGGGAATGGTCAACACGATCGAATGCTTTTGAAATATCCAAGTAGCGCGCGTGTATTGGTCTTGTCCAAATCATCTAGCGTTACCAGTAAATTAGACAAACAGGAATAATTTCGTCTGAATCCATGCTGGTTCCTCGAAAGCAACTGATTATTCTCGAAGTGTTTCATTAGATCGTCAACAATGAGTCGCTCAAGTAATTTTGAAATCACTGGTAACAGAGTAACGGGTCGGTAATTGGAAACATCGGAGCGATTTCCACCTTTGTAAATTGGAGAAATTATTCCTCGTTTCCAATCTGTAGGAATGACTAAACAGTCTGATTCAAGACGAACAATCTCTCTAGAAGCGCTTACAGCGATACACAATAATCGGGAGAACAATGTCAGTTGCACGCTGACGGTGTGATTGACGACATCAGTATCTGCTATTATCCGGCTTGCAGACGACGCTTTACACAATGCCCACAAAGTGAGCGGCCAAGATCAAGTTGTTCGCAACACGTAGGGTAAATGCCGAGATTTTTCATTTCTCGTTGACAAACGTCTTTGTACCGCAAGTGCAGTCTGCTGAATGGTCGATTTCCAGCTTTCAACTTACCATAGAGTAGACCTTTTGGAACACGACCATTTTAAATTGTGTAGATGGTGAAGAAGTTCTACGGACAAGCTATAGAACGCACTTGAGAATTCATTACTTTGTCTATTCACGATATGTTCAAGATGCGGCAGATGCTCCTTAAATGGAAAACATTCAGCTTCCGATCCACAGATTAAACCTAAGCCAACTACTCGAAACTGTAGATGTGACTGAATTCAAAACAGGCCCTTTTAATAAATTTTGTAACTTGATCCAAATCACCTGTTGGTTGGTAGCCGAGGTAAAGAGAACCCAGAATATTAATTTAAAGGTCATGGGTTTGAGGCCTATCTGAAGTTTCCGGATCTAGAAGCTGAGTCAGGGATATACACTTGTGATGCTAATGAGCTCTACCTCACGTCAGAAGATTTCGTATTACATTCAAATGCATTTTGCGGACGCGCATATTTGATAAAACTGATATGCAAATTGAAACTGTATTTAAAGTTAAGATTTACCAAAGATAGCCGATTATTGCAGCGAATTTTAAATATTAATATCTTTGATCCGGTAAAAAATTTCAAGTTGTGCTTCCAGTTTACGGACATATCGATCCAAGACACAGGAGCACATAGTCAAACACTGACATTCCGTACACCGCAGTGTTACTTTTTATTTGTTATTTGGACTGTCACTATTCACCGTAGGACGTAGTCTTGGAAACCATTTGCAATCACCTCTCAGACCAGCAAATTTGGAAGCAATAATATCGAGTAATCCCGTATTGTGGGTGTTTAATGGTGGTTATATATTACATGCCCTTTGAAGGCACATTTATGCTTGAACACACATGCGTGTTCAACAATATTTTCAACTCTACTGCCGGTGGGAAATCAAATTGACTCCAAAAATGGCTGGACAAAGCCCAAACCATCGTTCGTTGAACTGCTTATTTCATTTAGCATGCCATAGCAGCATATACAGTGTAACCCGGGTAGAACGAATCGCTGGGGAGAGAGTAAAATGTTCGTTATAAGCGGAGTACGTTGTAAGTAAACCACATTGTCAGACATGTAATTTTACCGCCGTTTTTCTGTACACGTGTAAACAAGTGAAGAATGTCTTACCTTTGTGTCTTTCTGCATGAGTGTAATCCATTTGATGATTAGATGATGCCACAGCACAAAGATCACAACATTAAATCCAACTTCATGTTATTAATAGTAAATTTATTATAAAACGAAGTAGAAAAATCATCTTGCACACACACTGACAGTCCAATCTCACGTTTTCCTGAAGTAGCTGTCGCAACTGTTGACGGGGCGTTGTGGGTTAAAGCCAAGACAAAGCGAGTTCGTTGTATGCATGAACTTTATTGAACAAACATAGCTGTCGGGAACATGTACGGTGTTCGTAATAAGCGAGATTCGTAACGAACAGATTCGTTGTACGAATGTTTTAAATAAGCTTGCAAAAAAGGAATTTATTTGGAAAATCATGGTGTGTTCGTTCAAAGCGGGAATTCGTTGTAAGCGAGTTCGTTGTACGTGGGTTCCACTGTAATCTGAAGATTTAACGAAAGCTTTAAAGTGTTCTTTAATTTTTGGAACTACGGGAAATATTACGCTGACCATCGCAAACCTCATCCTCGGCTCCTTTGTTTGTAAAAGTATCGAATTGAAGCTCTGCTTAAAAATTGCTCGTGCTCGTTTTATTAGCTCAGATTTCAAATAGCATTGTGTTAAAATTTAATGCAGGTTCAACTGGACTCATTACGCTTCTGTCCATTTCATTAAAGTTCGCCGAGTATCAATCCATCGCTTTTGCCTTCCTCGCGACTGAGGTGGTATATTAGTTTCTAAATTGTTCCTCAATTCTGCGACGCATCATCGCAAGTTTTTCACTATGGACTGGAAATTGATTTCATCCTAATTAAGATAGGCATTATGATTATCGTACGACTCAAACGCCTTCCTTGTGGTTTGATTGGCGATATTGTCGTGTGACTGATAGATCAGAAAAATTGTGTACGATTCTGCATATTGAATGCATGAAGTTCCTATGGTATGCATGCTGTTTTCTTTTGCAGAAACCATATATCTAGTCTCTTATTCTAGCACGAAAAATCACGAATATTTTGTCCTCTACCTCATCTGATTGACAAATCTTCAACTATTTTGAAAATATATACTACTAACAAGTAGCATGTTAAGCAGTTAATGAAGTCTGAGTGTCAGTCACAGGTTCCGATCTCAAGAAAAGTAAAATCTCAAACGAATAAAGAAAATACACTGTTGTGATTTCAGTGTACGTAATTTTGTTTTTTATTCATTCTTCGTTTCAAAATGATACGCCGCTACAAAGGACAACGGTCCCACTGACCGACTGACTGACCAGATCGCTATTATGCATACCCGAATCGAAGGTCCAAACAGTTGATCAAATGTTTCAGACTGAGTCAGACACAACATTGAGTTTTTGATCTCAATGCGTTGGGGCACACCCTGATGATTTTCCCACTCCTGTAAAGCAAATCATGGTAGGTGTTGAGCAGGAATTCTTAAAGCATTACCTAACCGTCAAAATGAGCAAGCACACAACTTCATTATAGTTCGTTGACTTTTATTCCTAACACTAATCGAATGCCAAGATGCCACCGTCAAATGCGCTAATACCGAAGATGAACATTTTCCTTTGGATCAGCCAGGTTACACAATCACAGTGATTCGTTACACACACACACACACGACTCAGTTGATTATTATTAACCAATTATAAATGGTTAGCAATCGCTACAGTTGAAATGAAATGCTAAAAAGAGTGTTTGTTGCAGACATTTGGCGAATATTAAATAAGAAAATCTAATAAAGCTGACTGTCATGGCGAGGTGTTGATATGACGTTCGACTTACAATTAATAGTCCAGGTTCAACTATCGCCCGATAGCACATTTCGGGATAAGTGCTCATCCCATTCCCCTTATAATCAGGCATAGAAAGGGTACCCAAACAGGATGTGAAAATGATTGCGACACCGTAGCACCCTATCCAGCGTTTGGCTAAAGAACCCGGAGAAAAGCATCGGCCCTATGGACCACACGACATGACAAGGGATAAAAACGTGGTACGCACTCCTCAGTACAAATTGGAAGTTTATATATGCATTGGTGCACAAAGTCCACTGTTTGACCACCCACAAAACATCCCATACTAGTTCACTACCTCGCTTAGAATTAGATTGAAGTTATCTTACGATTAAACACATTGAGAATCCTGCTGTGTCCAATGGAAGAAACGTTCAGCAAAGTTGAACCGAGAACGGGTCTTGATTGTCGATGACATTTGTATTCTCTAAGTGCCAGGCTCCTTTGAAACGCGGTCGCTGAAAATATTGTTGCCGCACCCAGTGTCGAGACTTTCCGTCAAAATTGTATGTGATGGAAATGCGTGCAAATAAGGGGTTTTTGTTCAAGCCATCTACGTATGGACATGTGATTGAACAGGTTAGTCGTATTAGCCTTACAAGTTCAACCCCTGGACACAAATTTGCTACAAATCAACTGACTACAACTGTGTATTAACTCACGGCGGGTATTTACATTGTCTATACGTGACAATATATGGAAATATACGTGGATTATAAACGTAACAGTTAGTACGAGGGTTGTTCGTAATTTGGCAGACAGACGAGCTAGCTGAAATAAGCAAGTATAGATTGGCATTAATTAAATACCCGCGGCTTTTAATGAAGCGCAACTGCGTAAGTTCAAATCATCTGTGCATCACAGCAACCATCCCGAAAATCGACGAAACATATATATGTGCCTAAACGTTTCGCTTTAAAGGCTGCTTGTTGCCGGGCTTCTTCAATAGATGTCGACTAGGGATATACACCACAAGCGCATGATGATTTTATATCTTACCATGTTTCACACGGATAAACAGTTCGTCTCACATACACATAAACAAATAACTGGTTTGTTGATGCCACTAACACGTTTTAGTCATCACAACCAACCAGCAGCTAAAAGTAGCATTCATCATTCCCCGTCCCCTTTTATCTTTCTCAGTTTACACTATGGCTTCAGAGTAAGCCGTCACAAACAAGTTCTTCCCACCTCAGATGGTCAATGTCCAGATTTTTCAATTGTCTTTTACAAACGTTTTTTGTAACACACTGACGTGCCAACACTAAATTATATCGACCAGGTGTGCTACCTAACGGCGATCAATATTTCCGCTGGTTCACACTAAATTTTAATGGAAACATCACAACAGCAACAAAGCTTGAACTAAAAGTACACGTGAACAATAACCCATGCACATAGAAGACTTAGTAATAATCGATCGCATTTACACTCACACAAAAACAAATGGCATTCTGGCGCAGAATTTAACCAAAATATACTAAACCAAGATTTAAGTACCATTTAACGATTATACTAAGAACCATCCAGAAACAGAGGACCAGTGAAAAGGACATGAATGTCACACCTTCCCGAGTATACTGAAAAACTTAACGCGAAAGGGCGTTCATTCAAATAACAAACTGGGAGATCTAATGGAAGCAGAATAATCGCGTACTGTCAAGCGAACATGACACATGGTACTAGATAAACTGTGCAAACGTCGTCGTGAAAGACGTCGGAGCTCTTAAATGGGACGGCATAGTAACGCGAAATACTGGAGAAAATCAATTCAACGCATGTCAGTTGCATACATCTACGTACTACATCAACTGAGTGAGGACAGAAATGAGAGTCATCATCATCACAGACAGCATTACACCGGTAGCACGTGCCGAATGTCATGGGCATGGATGTGCAATCGTGCAGCATTTCTGTGCTGTGTGGCTAACATCGTGCTAAATTGATTGGCCAACAGTAGTGAGCTCTGCATGCTGAAACACGCTGGAGTCTCACTACCATTTCTATTTCCCCCTCATATCTGTCTAGGCCTGGGCAACCTGACAGTATCTTAGCCCATGTGCAGTCTCTTTGACTGTGTGGCACTTTCCTGGATCAGGCTTGTGCTTTCATACCATACCATAACATCATACCAGACAACCATGAAAAAGTAAAATCCTAAAAGATGGGGAAGGGTGGGACTTAAATAGCTACGGATTTGATAGAAGAGTAAGCACAAACAAACTGGGATAAGAGCAATAAGAGTAGATATTTCCGAATAGCGGAATGAAGCCGTATGGTTAGAGACAGATAACCAAAAATCGTTTGGGAACAAATGCCTAAATCTGTTACGTAAAATGGTGCCTAAATAATCGTTGCCCGCTCACAAACCTGAAAATTAACAGGCGGGGGGTATTCCGCGGTGCGCTGTAAGGACGCTTCCGCATTCAAAGCGAAAAGCACAACGATGAATGAAATCTACAATCGATCTGGATCAAAGTCAGATAGCAACTGTGTAGTGATCGATGTGTCTCACTAAGCATTGTCCTGTGCAGCACGACGATGGTTGTATGTTCAACATAGGGAACGCAGCGTTCAAAACTACATAACCATAATTTTCCACAGTGCTCACACGTTACCAGTTTTGGAGTGTTCACATGCCCTCACCGGTTTCTGGCTGTCTGCTCCCATCACGTGCAAACAGTCATATTAGGTTCAGTGAGCCATAATTCTCCACATTACCCGAATGAGAGATGAACGGGCAACAAAAATATGATTAACTTGATATGAATTAGACAGCATCATCACGCATCGAACGACGTGAAATTCGTTTTATATGGAGCATAATGATATGTATGACAGGGGCAACAGAATGCTAAAGGCAACTTCTGTTACATAGGGTTCATACAACGAACCACGATGTTCAAGCACAGAGGCACAAAGTGATTCGTGGTCAAGCCCTCAAGGCGCTTATGGATGACCAAAGTAATGTGTTTGTACGAACCCTATGTAACAGTGGCATCCAAGTAAAACTTTGTTTACCACTTATCCACTGTTTCAAGGCTCACTGAATCTAATCTTACTGTCTCCACCTGATGACGGCAAACAACCAGAAACCGGTAGTGGTGTGTAAGTGCTGTAAAAGGCGCACAACTTTAATTCCTCATATGCGAAATGTGCATTGAATTGATGATTAAGGGTGCCATTCATCTTACGGTGAAAACAAGGCAAGTATGAGAGGAGTATGTAATCAAAGTTATTGACAAAGTGGAGCAATATTTGAAAAACGTTGGTAAAACGAGTTACTCGATGCAGAAAGACAAATGAGAAGCGCTTGATGTGGGCACAGATGCAACGAAAGAAATAAACAAGATTTACACGCGACGCCGGTCTGTTAACACGCGGACAATGCAACCATCTTTGCCGTGAGCATAAATCTGAAGGAATAATTTGAAAGTGGGAGTGTTGAGTTGACGGTCAAGCGGCGAAATTATAATAATAAATAGAAAAGTTATACATATTGGTTGTTTGTGAAACATAGTATTAAAGGTATAAATCCGGGTTTGAAAAGCGTATTGAATGCCAGGAGACAGGCAACGTGTTACAGTGTAGCGTACTGCTTTTTCTGCTACGGAGCTAACACCGTGCCAAATTGATTTGCCGCCAGTACTGATCTGCATGCGAAAACACACCGAATTCCGAAGCCTAACGTACTATATCTGTTTAAGCCTGGGCAACCTGACAGTGTCTTAGCACATATGCAGTCTATGTATATGCGGAAATTTGCCTTGGTCATGCTTGTGATTTCATACACACATACATTACCTGCGTGCTTGCCAAGCGGATAGATGGGGAACACATGCATTCATATACACATTTGGGATGCTAAGTTACATAGGTATATCGAAATTTTATGAAAAAAAGAACGGAATTCAGAAAGCAGTTACTTCTTTTTTGGAACATGATGACGGTGGCAATCAATATGGTATGGTTTGTATGAAATCACAAGCCTGATTCAGGCAAAGTGCCGCACAGTCAGAGACTGCACGTGGGCTACGATACTGTCCGGTTGCCCAGGCAATCAATATAGCCCAGAGTTAAACAAAATATTTGCAAACATTTCGTTATTATGGAAGACATTTCAACCCCATACTAAGTAAACTCAGCGCGATATCGGAGTGACATCCTCTTTCGCAATAATGAAGAAAAGGGTGCACAGATTCGCATACCAGAAAAATATGTCAAAATATTTATTAGAGGTTTAATTAATTAAAAAAATACAAATACGAAAATAAGAGGAAAACTAACCTTTTCATGCCAAGCCAAAAGAGTCGGACAATTGTACTCTTGAGGGTATTCAAAACCACGATACACATATTTCATTAGCAGATCTAATTTATCCGTGGGCAAGCTCGTCACAAATTGTCCGACAGCGTCTCCCTTGATTTGAGGCAAAATGCTCATCACCAGCTTGAAAGCTTGGTTTTTCAAATCTTGGTCTTTGGAATTGATTGGGCAGTTTTGTAGGATAAGTGAAAGCGCATCTGTGTGCTTTCCGCTAAAAAAACACAAGCATCATTTGCGAATGAAAGCAAGTTACCGGAGGATCAAGTCCTTCACGTCAGATTCGTTGAATACACCGCTGGAAGAATCATACTCTTGTTCATCTTGAAAAGCGGGACCGGTGTATTGATCAACGTCAATTTTACGGAACTTGGTATCGCCGGTATTTTTCGCCATTTTTCTAAACAATCATAAATAAAGAGGATAAAAATCAACGGTGATGAGTTATTATTACTATTACGGTTGTGAGACACAAATTTCTGAACAATTTTGGATAATGTGAAAACAAAAATGGAAATCATTGAGATTCAATAAAAAACGATATTTAGCGTCCCCTGAGCATTTCCAAACACAACATTACAGGGTATACGCTCATAGTTGACTGAACCAAAAACCATTCACATAGCAGCTGAGTCGCCCAAAAATATTTAATCCAATATAAACAACTTGAGTAACAAAAATAGAAATCCGGCACATACTCGATTTTATGTTAACCGTTTCAATATCATGTAATTCAACAACTGTGCCAGTATCGCCGACCCCAGAATTGTCATGGATGAATGATGAGAAAAGACTCGCCATTCGACCAGTAGCTGATGAGAAAGACCTTGTAATTATAGTGTCCGAATAATTGAAAGCCAAAGCCGACAGTGCGAAGAAAATCAGAAATATAAACCGTTGTCTGTGGGCAATTCGTAAATAGTTTTCTGTTATACCAGTTGTAGGCTCCCACATCGAACATATCCTTGAGTACGGACTTCCATCTGTTTACCCACTAACTATAGGAGAGTGCAACGCCGCGATACAAATATGGTTCTCGGAATTATATCACTGAGCTATGTAGAGCGTCGAGCAAAACTTGAACTTGTTCCCGCTCGAGTATCACCGGTTCAGATATAATTTGCTGATGACAAGGCGCATCTTTCTGGGACAATATGGCGATGAGCCGTCGAAGTATTTCACGCTTATAACGAATACCACCACTAGATGTCATCCTATGAAGCCTCAGAACTCAGCAGCTTGCTGCGAAATGCACTATATCCACCAGGATAGTGAAAACCTTGAATGCCTTTCCAGGAACAATCTTTGCTGCAAACATGTAAACACAGTTTAAACATATATTTTACAAATGCTTGCCAGTTGTTTGGGAATGGCAATTCACCGTAAAATGAAAACCGTTCGTGTGAATAGCAGTGAGCTTGCATTTGAGGCTCCCAATGTTTAGCGTATCTTGGCCGACTTAGCATACAAGCGAGTATAGCCTGATATAATCCATCCACGAATAATCCGATCGCTATTTCACAGAATAAATACACCGATCACTGAGCTCTTAGAAACTTTCCTCAGACAGGGTGCGCTTTCATCAGACTAATAAACAAGCGTTGTAGTGCCTATCAATCAAGGAAAAGCTTCCTCAGTGACCAAAATTACCGCTTGGTTAGTCTCACTAGTGTAGTATGTATGTAGAAAAACACAAGCCTAATCCATGTAAAGTGCTGCAGTCATAAGCTCTAGTGGGCTAATATACCGTCAGGTTGCCCAAGACTAGAGAAATATGGGAATGGAAAATAGCAATTATAGTGAGAATCTAGCGAGTTTTCGCACACAGCTTAATACCGGTAGCAACTTAGCACGGTGTTAACTTCACAATACAGAAGTGCTGCTCGATGGTACAGCCGTTTATTTTCTTCAATCATCTTCATTCTATGTATGAAATCAAAAGCCTGGATCCAGGCAAACTGCCGCGCAGTCGCAGATTGCACGTGGGCTAAGATATTGTCAGATTGCTCAAGCATAGACAGAAACAATAAAGAGGAAATGGCATGCAACCGCGCGCTTTTGTTATGCTCGTTGA
>JACCGJ010017100.1:0-17146 GCA_013407085.1 Atriophallophorus winterbourni
AAGTAGAATACCATTCCGAAACGCTAAAATCTCACCGGGAGCACAGTACCGGTTTCGAGGTTTTTGCCTCTCATCAGCTATGCGTATCCGCTGGACTCTTCGCGTTTCGAACTAGTATTTGTGTAGACGGATGGCGTAATGTGAACTGAAGTTCTCGTCTACTCGCTACTTTATAAGTAGCTAAAGAGACTAAACTAAGCCCCCAACTGATCCAACGGCGTATTGCCGCGAGGGATATTACAACCCCTGGATATTTTTCAACCAAATAGAAATACCATTCCGAAACGCTAAAATCTCACCGGAAGCACAGGACCGGTTTCGAGGTTTTTGCCTCTCATCAGCTATGCGTATCCGCTGGACTCTTCGCGTTGCGAACTAGTATTTGTGTAGACGGATGGCGTAATGTGAACTGAAGTTCTCGTCTACTCGCTACTTTATAAGTAGCTGAAGGGACTAAACTAAGCCCCAACTGATCCAACGGCGTATTGCCGCGAGGGTTATTACAACCCCTGGATAGTTCACAGTAGAATACCATTTCCGGCTGTGGCCCATATCAAAAACGTAATCTGCGAAGGCCGAATCACATATAGGAGGTTGATATATCCTCGCATCCCGGGGCTGACTCCAGACATGCTTTCAGTGTACTTAGATTCTAGTGTGAATTTCCAAGGATGTCTGCCCAATGTTAACCCAGAAACAGTCAATACAGTTGATTCTGTAGAGAATGTTCTGAACGCTAGATAAAATTTTCTCTTAATTTAGATGCGAAGCAACCAAACGGATAGTTTTCCTTTTTCAAGTTACGCGTATGGTTGCCTGTTTAAAGGTTCTACATATCGCTTCAGATGTGCATTTTATATACTGTATACAAACTGCAAAGGATAAGGTTGTCGGTTAGCAACGTAAAGTGACGGCCGTAAATCAACTTGTGGAAACGTTTGACAGCGGAGATGAGACCTAATGCTCCTTTTCTAATTTCATTATTGTTGCGTTCGGCTGGAGTCATTTCGAGTTAAAGCATGCATAATCGTCTCTCCGTTTCCATCGGCAAACCTGTGAAGTATAACAGCACCAACATCATATCCAGATGCATAGGCTGCCACGAGGTTCGGCTGCTTGAAATCGTAGTGCGTCAGTAACATGTTTGATGTTGACAGTGATTTTAGCTTAATAAATGCTGTTTCGCATTCGGGTGATCAATTCTATGGGACATAATTTTGAAGAAGTCGATTGAGCGGTGGACACAGTGGTGTGTAATATCCGATCAAACCAACGAATCATCGCATTGATGCAACATCTTTTGGGGCCGGCATCTGCTTGATTGTTTCTAAGTTGACAGGGTCAGGGTGACGTCCACTTTGATAGAAAATGAAATCAAGTTATTTTATTGATTTCATATAGAACTGGTATTTCTCTAGACGCAAGTGTTAACCAGTTTCAGCGATCTGCTTGAACGTCTGGTTGAACCTATCATCGAGTTCTTTGGCGGAGGACTCGAAAATGTGTAGATCATCCGTGTATGCGGCCAGACACGGGATGTCAGACTTAATTGTGTCCATCAATTGCAGGAAAACAGTAGGAGCTCTCTTCACACCAATAGGAAGACGCTGATACTGGATTAATCCCTTGTGGCTATTAATCGTTAGCAGTTCTCGTGAATCAGGTGCAACTTCTATCTGCAGATAAGCGTCAGCTAGGTCGAACTTTGCAAAGTACGAATCAGTATTGAGCATTGTCAACAAATCATTTGCGACAGGTAATGGATAGTGGTGAGTTTCCAAAACGGCATTCAAACCAGTTGAAAAATCGGCGCAGATTCGCCGTATGTTAAAGAGTGATGATTTGTATCCAAATAGTAGTTTAAGTGTTTCGACTTTCTGTATGAATGACTTTCTGTATGAATGAACGGTCGCGTTGCTTTTGTGGCAAGATAAAGTTACAATATTTATCGAGTTCACTGGCGCCAAGTTTGCGAACTAGGATTTCAAGTTTCCACGCATCGTCCTGTGCGGCAAAATGTACGCGGAATAAATCTTGCTGGAGCACTGCTACTCGCTGGAATTTTACTTTGAACTAATAAATCCATCAAATTTATTCGCTGTTCTAGAAAAATTTCTAATTTACTTCGATCCCTTTTTTGATAATAATCAAATATTTTCGTCGCCAATAATGTTATATACTACCCGAGTTGAACGCAATTAATAATTACCCAAATGTTTAGCACTGAAAAACCTTTATGCTATTTGCCAAAATTGACTAATTAAACCCAACAATTCGTGTAGCAAGAACAAAGGCAGGCATCCAGACAAAGAGCTTTACCATCTCTTATTAAAAAGCCATCAGGCTGCGACTCTTCTGTATTGATACACACGACGGTCGTGGCCAATCCACATCAAACTTACTGGGCCACTTGATGGGCTTGATGGACTTGATTGGTTGTGATGTATTAACATCCAAAATGCATTAAAGCATGAGTGCTGATGATTTCAACCGCGAAAGTGACGGTTTAATCTTCGATTGCGTCCTAATACTATCGAATATGTGAAGATAGCTTCTTGTGGACCAAACAAAGCTATGACCACAATTAGGTTTATTGCCAATAGAATGCGAACTACATTATACGATATCTTGGGGATGATCGGAGAATTGTCGTCACTCATTTTGCTCGAGAAATCTGTTAGCAAACGGGAGAGATACGATTATATCGGAGATTATCTCGATTTCGGAATTAGGTTTCAGATATAATTCCTTAATAGAACACAGTGGTAAATGGTCCAATGTTTGGTTGAGCTAATATTTATTCCATTCTAGGCGTCACGGTTTATTTCAACAAATTTAATAAAATATATCCCTTTCGGATATCGCTATTACCAATTTGTAAATGTTAGCTGGATGCAGTTAAAATGTCGTACAACGGCGAATGTGCAAATAATTCACCAAACATGATAAACCGGTAAATGCGAGTTAATAATGATTAAAAAAGACGTTGCATACGCATTTATTGAACATCAGCTATAGTAAAATTGGTTTTAATACATCTGTAGTATGAAAAAAACGAAATATTAATTTTCATAGATTCTCATCGTCATATGCAGGTGAATCATTTCGGTTAACATTTTGTTGACCTTGTGAGGTGCACGTTTATGCACCGCCAGAATCATGGTGATTCTTGCGAACTTAAAGTTGATATCAGTATTACCAAACACCGAAAGATGTGCACACATCCAAGGTGCGTGCAGAAAAAAAGATGATTCACACTGAATTGTCCTGAAAAATCAATGGTCACAGCCACGGTGCAATCGACCGACAGATAGTGTGAACATTCAACGAAAAACGTTGTGGAGAAAATAATCTTATGCACCACCGATTTGATGGCGATGAGAAAATGAATAAAAGTATTTTGGATTGTCATTTGAACATTCACCACATCCGCCGAAGTTCACAATTGCCCGCGATTGTTTTAGCTTATGAATAGGGTTGTTACTCAATCGTTCCGTTCGCCTGACAGGTTGCTGAAAGGGCGACCTGGAAATACCTGGTGCCGCGACATCTGTGCAGAAGCAAAGCTGATGGACATGACTTTGTTTGAGCCAATGATAGATATTGCTCCAATTTTTAACCGTTCACTATCTGCTGGCACCATTGCAAATGGTTGGGAAACTGCTAGAATTACAGCGGTCTCCAAGAAAAAAAGCAAGATTATTCCGCTTTTTAGCACGTGCTTCACTAGTTTTAGAACTCACGCAGAGTCTACTCATCAATGGCTCACAATATACAATCTCATTGGAGGAAGATTATCAATTTGCTTTACAGAAGCAACGTTCAAATCTTGATAAATGCAGTTTCCAGAAAGTTCACGTTGAATACCAGACTTTTCGAATTGATGCAAGAAGCATTGCATAAAAAACTCGATTGGGTAGGAATGATTTTAATTCCACACATTTGAGTTACCAACGTTGGCCTATCGGAGAAATGGCGAGCCTTTATCGGACACGAGAGTTTCCGTCAATCCATGCTGACTAAACAAACGACGCAGTGTGCTGATCCTGTTGCTGGATGTTGCAGATGACATCTCGATGATTTCGGGCCATCTCGAGTAAGAATCGAGCACAACGAGGTACATGACATCGTTTATTGGACCAGCAAAACCGACATTAATTAGTAGACACGGTTTGTATGGGTGTAGGTACTGGTGCAATTGGTACACGGTTTGGCATGTTGGCTGTCTGTTGACGAATAGTTCAATATCAACGTCCATACCACTCCAATAAACGAAAATTCGAGCGATCGCCATCATGCGTTGAATGCATGGATGACCATTGTGGTATTGTCAAAGTACACGATTGCGTCGATTCTTTGGAACATTAACGCAATCATTGAACATTAGACACTCGTCAATATTTAAAAGCGAATCACGTATTTTGTAGAATTGCGAGAGTTCCCCAGCAGGCGTAAATTTCGGCCAACCGCAGTGAGTATACGTGATTGCTTACAGCAAATTTTCATATGATTGCGTACATTGTTCAATGTCCTCAGTTTTGACGAGCAATCCCCGCACTGCGTCATCAAATTGTCGCTGCGTAGCTTGCTCTGAGGAGACTCATGCATTGACTGTATCCTCGTCTGGTTGATCTGAAACATGAATTAGGCGGGAAACACGTATGCTCGAACAAAATCTTATATCTTATATGGAAATCGTATCCTAATAGTGTGAGCGACCATCATTGTAACTGATTTACAGAATGTGCTGGTATACCTTTATTCGAGCCGAATATCGAACTCAAAGGCTTGTAGTGGGTCATCAACGTCATCAACGGCTATGGATGAACTTGTAAAATCGTTTGACCGTGAAGATGAAAGCTAATGCTTATTTTTTGATTTGACCATATTTGTGTTCGACTGGAGTCAATGATGGTGAAGCATGCATAATCGTCTTCTCGATTCCATCAGGAAACCCGTGGAGTATCACAGCACCAACACCATATCCAGATGCATAGGCTGCTACGAGTTTTGGCTGCTTGGAATGGTAGTGCATCAGTAACATGTTTGATGTTAACAGTGATTTTAGCTTATTAAAAGCTGTTTCGCATTCGCGTGACCAATTTCATGGGACATCTTTTTGAAGAAGTCGATTGAGCGGTGGACACAGTGTGGTGTGATGGTAGGAATGCACTGTAGTAACTGATCATACTGATCATACTGGATCCATTCGGCTTTCTCATTACAACGATGGGTGCTGCCTAGTAAGTGTATGTTACTAGAACCAGGACACCTTGATCTTGTAGCCTTTGAAGTTCAGCTTCGACTTGTTGTAGGGATGCGTACGGCACAGGTCGTTCCGAACGGAATACAGGCTGTCATTTTGAAGATAGAAACTAGCTTGCGCCTTCTTACATATTCCAAGTTCGTTTTCAAACACGGTTACATGTATAAGCATCAGTACGTCTTGCTTTTTCTGCAGTGTTTCGGTTGCTTGTACCGGATTGCAAATTGCACTGATCGGAAGGCGAGCCAAATCGAGAAGATCGAACCAATCAAGTCCAAATAGGTTGAGTTGTGAATTGGACACGTAGCACGTGCCTATGACCGTTAAAATTCCGAATGAGATATGGCATTGCAGCTGTCCAGTCTGGTTTACGGCACCTACATAGGCACTGGTGGCGGTCTGTGTCGCAGATTTGAGTCCTGGGGAACCAAGTTCCCTCCAGAGTTTTCGGAAATGATCGTAATGTCCGATGCATTGTGAAACTGCAGTCGAACAGATTGACCGTTGATCTGGAAGATTACGAATTTTCCCCGATCAACTGCTTGACTGGGAACGTAGCTAAAAGACTGTGAGACTTCTTAGAAGGCTTGCGTGAAGATCTCGAGCGATCAATACTGGGTTGACAGAAACTATCCTTGTGACCAACGAGGCTACATCGTTGACATCGGTGTTGCTTGAATGGGCACAATTGAAAGAAGTGCCATGCGCCGCATAGCCAACACACAGAAGAGGCTTCCTTGATCTTGGCGAAAATGGATTTGGTTTCTGGGAACTAGGTTGATTCGGGCCAAGACTGCGTATCTTAATTTGGATTGTATGTACTGCATGTTTACTATGGTCACGAAGGTGGACCATAGCCGAATCCCGATGGAGATTGACTGTATCTTTGACATGGTCCCCAAATCAAACCATAGCCCAATCCCATTGTAGATTAACCAATCGAAGCTACTCATCACCAATGGCTTGTAGCGTGAGTTACTGGTTCTGTTCCAATCGATTGAGGAGCTGAAACTTAATATCTATGAACCTGACAGACTGCATCTAAGTATTAGCTATTAAAATTGATCGTCCTTTAGTGAACGGAGCTTAAACCGCTCGCACCAGAATACACTTGTTTTAAAGCATCTTTCGCGAATTACAGTGTCGTGGCAAGCAACCATGGTCAGACTTCCAAGGAAGGACATGCAAGTAGCCACATCACGCATCAGCGGGAACCGCGAATGTTGAAAAGATTAATCATGTAACCGTGTCTAGGAAACTAAAAGCGCCATACACAACAACTCACCAAGCTTATCACGTAACACTTATTTTACTTCACTTTTGTGCGACTATCTCCTCCTGGAGGATGAGTCGGCTTCAATGAAGGTTCTTGTGGATTTGGGTACAAAGCGGCGTCCCCAGCACCACTCGGTTTTTGTTCGAGTTAGCTTCTCTAGCCTTTGCACAACCAAGTGCGACCTGAAAGGCAGCAGGGAGTTGCCAGAAAGAGGTGGTCTACCAAACTTTGTTCCAGGTTTTTCCTTAGGGTTTTCTCCCGAAGCCTTTCTAGCGATCGGGAATCCCGCAAGGCAGCGGATGTTGAAAATCAGGGTTTTCCTTCCCTTAGATGAAATGCCCTCCCAGGCTAACGAGCTCCATCTGCCTGAAGCAAACTGGTTTTCAAGCGCCAGTCACTCGCCTTCGCCCCTTCTCCTGTTGGTAGAAGCAGTTCTGCCGGGCTCGGGGAGCCACTCGTGCAGGCCAAAAGCTGGACTTGGTTGTCAGAGGCTATTTGAGACGCGTGCCATATGAGAGCATTTTATAAACAGTGGGAGCTTATTCCCAGTGCCACCCCCGGCTATGACAACCTTTGAAACCGTAACACAACAACACGCCAATGACATTGAATCGACAAGGATCAATCAATCGGAACGAGATGCACAGCAGCAATGCACGTCAAATCTTTCCAAACAGCAACTCCATCTGGAATAGAAGAAGAAGAAAACAGTTTTAAAGCAACTTTCGCGAATTGCGGTGTCGTGGCAAGCAACCATGGTCAGACTTCCAAGGAAGGACAGGCAAGTAGCCACATCACGCATCAGCGGAAACCGCGAATGTTAAAAAGATTCATCATGAAACCGAGTCGAGAAAACTAAAAGCGCCATGCACAACAACTCACCAAGCTTATCACGTAACACAACACACGCCAATGACATTGATCGGCAAGGATCAATCAATCGGAACGAGATGCACAGCAGCAATGCACGCCAAAGCTTTCCAAACAGCAACCCCATCTGTAATATAGGAGAAGAAAAACAGTTTTAAAGCATGGCAAACAGCCTGAAACCGGTAGTGGTGTGTAAGATATGGGGATGTGAGCACCAGAATACATTCGTTTTAAAGCATCTTTCGCGAATTACAGTGTCGTGGCAAGCAACCATGGTCAAACTTCCAAGGAAGGACAGGCAAGTAGCCACATCACGCATTAGTGGAAACCGCGATTGCTAAAAAGATTCATCATGAAACCGAGTCGAGAAAACTAAAAGCGCCATACACAACAACTCACCAAGCTTATCACGTAACACTTATTTTACTTCACTTTTGTGCGACTATCTCCTCCTGGAGGATGAGTCGGCTTCAATGAAGGTTCTTGGGGATTTGGGTACAAAGCGGCGTCCCCAGCACCACTCGGCTTTTGTTCGAGTTAGCTTCTCTAGCCTTTGCACAACCAAGTGCGACCTGAAAGGCAGCATGGAGTTGCCAGAAAGAGGTGGTCTACCAAACTTTGTTCCAGGTTTTTCCTTAGGGTTTTCTCCCGAAGCCTTTCTAGCGATCGGGAATCCCGCAAGGCAGCGGATGTTGAAAATCAGGGTTTTCCTTCCCTTAGATGAAATGCCCTCTCAGGCTAACGAGCTCCATCTGCCTGAAGCAAACTGGTTTTCAAGCGCCAGTCACTCGCCTTCGCCCCTTCTCCTGTTGGTAGAAGCAGTTCTGCCGGGCTCGGGGAGCCACTCGTGCAGGCCAAAAGCTGGACTTAGTTGTCAGAGGCTATTTGAGACGCGTGCCATATGAGAGCATTTTATAACCAGTGGGAGCTTATTCCCAGTGCCACCCCCGGCTATGACAACCTTTGAAACCGTAACACAACAACACGCCAATGACATAGATCGACAAGGATCAATCAATCGGAACGAGATGCACAGCAGCAATGCACGTCAAATCTTTCCAAACAGCAACTCCATCTGGAATAGAAGAAGAGAAAACAGTTTTAAAGCAACGTCCGCGAATTGCGGTCTCGTGGCAAGCAACCATGGTCAGACTTCCAAGGAAGGACAGGCAAGTAGCCACATCACGCATCAGCGAAAACCGCGAATGTTAAAAAGATTCATCATGAAACCGAGTCGAGAAAACTAAAAGCGCCATACACAACAACTCTCCAAGCTTATCAAGGAAGACAGCAAGACACCGATGACATTGATCGACAAGGATCAATCAATCGGAACGAGATGCACAGCAGCAATGCACGTCAAATCTTTCCAAACAGCAATTCCATCTGGAATAGAAGAAGACAAAACAGTTTTAAAGCAACGTCCGCGATTTGCGGTGTCGTGGCAAGCAACCATGGTCAGACTTCCAAGGAAGGACAGGCAAGTAGCCACATCACGCATCAGCGGAAACCGCGAATGTTAAAAAGATTCATCATGAAACCGAGTCGAGAAAACTAAAAGCGCCATACACAACAACTCACCAAGCTTATCACGTAACACAACAACACGCCAATGACATTGATCGACAAGGATCGATCAATAGGAACGAGATGCACAGCAGCAATGTACGTCAAATCTTTCCAAACAGCAACTCCATCTGGAATAGAAGAAGAGAAAACGGTTTTAAAGCAACGTTCGCGAATTGCGGTGTCGTGGCAAGCAACCATGGCCAGACTTCCAAGGAAGGACAGGCAAGTAGCCACATCACGCATCAGCGGAAACCGCGAATGTCAAAATTATTCATCATGAAACCGAGTCGAGTAAACTAAAAGTGTCATACATAACAACTCACCAAGATTATCACGTAACACAACTACACGCCAACGATATTTATAGACGGTGATCAATCAATCGGAAAGATATGCACAGCAGCAATGCTCGCCAAAACGTTCCCACCAGCAACTCCATCTGGAATAAAAGAAGAGAAAACAGTTTTAAAGCAACTATCGCGAATTGCGCTGTCGTGGCAAGCAATGCTGGTCAGACTTCCAAGGAAGGACAGGCAAGTAGCCACATCACGCATCAGCGGAAACCGCGAATGTCAAAATTATTCATCATGAAAGCGAGTACAAAAAATGAAAACAGCCATACACAACAACTCACCAAGATTATCACGTAACACAACTACACGCCAATGACATTTATTGACAGGGATCAATCAATCGGAAAGAGATGCACAGCAGCAATGCTCGCCAAAACGTTCCAACCAGCAACTCCATCTGGAATAAAAGAGAAAACAGTTTTAATGCAACCTTCGCGAATTGCGCTGTCGTGGCAAGCAATGCTGGTCAGACTTCCAAGGAAGGACAGGCAAGTAGCCACATCACGCATCAGCGGAAACCGCGAATGTCAAAATTATTCATCATGAAACCGAGTCGAGTAAACTAAAAGCGCCATACACAACAACTCACCAAGATTATCACGTAACACAACTACACGCCAATGACATCTATAGACAGGGATCAATCAATCGGAAAGAGATGCACAGCAGCAATGCTCGCCAAAACGTTCCAACCAGCAACTCCATCTGGAATAAAAGAAGAGAAAACAGTTTTAAAGCAACCTTCGCGAAATACGGTATCGTGGCAAGCAATGCTGGTCAGACTTCCAAGGAAGGACAGGCAAGTAGCCACATCACGCATCAGCGGAAACCGCGAATGTCAAAATTATTCATCATGAAACCGAGTCGAGTAAACTAAAAGCGCCATACACAACAACTCACCAAGATTATCACGTAACACAACTACACGCCAAAGACATTGATCGACAAGGATCAATCAATCGGAAAGAGATGCCAAGCAGCAATGCTTGCCAAAACTTTCCCACCAGCAACTGCATCTAAAATAAAAGGAGAAAACAGTTTTAAAGCAACTATCGCGAATTACGGTGTCGTGGCAAGCAATGCTGGTCAGACTTTCAAGGAAGGACAGGCAAGTAGCCCCATCACGCATCAGCGGAAACCGCGAATGTCAAAATTATTCATCATGAAACCGAGTCGAGAAGCGAAAACTAAAAGCGCCATGCACAACAACTCACCAAGCTTATCACGTAACACAACAACACGCCAATGACATTGATCGACAAGGATCGATCAATCGGAACGAGATGCACAGCAGCAATGCACGCCAAATCTTTCCAAACAGCAACTCCATCTGGAATAGAAGAAGAGAAAACAGTTTTAAAGCAACGTTCGCGAATTGCGGTCTCGTGGCAAGCAACCATGGTCAGACTTCCAAGGAAGGACAGGCAAGTAGCCACATCACGCATCAGCGGAAACCGCGAATGTTAAAATGATTCATCATGAAACCGAGTCGAGAAAACTAAAAGCGCCATGCACAACAACTCACCAAGCTTATCACGTAACACAACAACACGCCAATGACATTGATCGACAAGGATCAATCAATCGGAACGAGATGCACAGCAGCAATGCACGCCAAATCTTTCCAAACAGCAACTCCATCTGGAATAGAATAGAAGACAACAGTTTTAAAGCAACTTTCGCGAATTGCGGTGTCGTGGCAAGCAACCATGGTCAGACTTCCAAGGAAGGACAGGCAAGTAGCCACATCACGCATCAGCGGAAACCGCGAATGTTAAAAAGATTCATCATGAAACCGAGTCGAGAAAACTAAAAGCGCCATGCACAACAACTCACCAAGCGTATCACGTAACACAACAACACGCCAATGACATTGATCGACAAGGATCAATCAATCGGAACGAGATGCACAGCAGCAATGCACGCCAAAGCTTTCCAAACAGCAATTCCATCTGGAATAGAAGAAGAGAAAACAGTTTTAAAGCAACGTCCGCGAATTGCGGTCTCGTGGCAAGCAACCATGGTCAGACTTCCAAGGAAGGACAGGCAAGTAGCCACATCACGCATCAGCGGAAACCGCGAATGTTAAAAAGATTGATCATGAAACCGAGTCGAGAAAACTAAAAGCGCCATGCACAAAAACTCACCAAGCTTATCACGTAACCCAACAACACGCCAATGACATTGATCGACAAGGATCAATCAATCGGAACGAGATGCACAGCAGCAATGCACGTCAAATCTTTCCAAACAGCAACTCCATCTGGAATAGAAGAAGAGAAAACAGTTTTAAAGCAACGTTCGCGAATTGCGGTGTCGTGGCAAGCAACCATGGTCAGACTTCCAAGGAAGGACAGGCAAGTAGCCACATCACGCATCAGCGGAAACCGCGAATGTTAAAAAGATTCATCATGAAACCGAGTCGAGAAAACTAAAAGCGCCATGCACAACAACTCACCAAGCTTATCACGTAACACAACAACACGCCAATGACATTGATCGACAAGGATCAATCAATCGGAACGAGATGCACAGCAGCAATGCACGTCAAATCTTTCCAAACAGCAACTCCATCTGGAATAGAAGAAGAGAAAACAGTTTTAAAGCAACGTTCGCGAATCGCGGTGTCGTGGCAAGCAACCATGGTCAGACTTCCAAGGAAGGACAGGCAAGTAGCCACATCACGCATCAGCGGAAACCGCGAATGTTAAAAAGATTCATCATGAAACCGAGTCGAGAAAACTAAAAGCGCCATGCACAACAACTCACCAAGCTTATCAAGGAAGACAGCAAGACACCGATGACATTGATCGACAAGGATCAATCAATCGGAACGAGATGCACAGCAGCAATGCACGTCAAATCTTTCCAAACAGCAACTCCATCTGGAATAGAAGAAGAGAAAACAGTTTTAAAGCAACGTTCGCGAATTGCGGTGTCGTGGCAAGCAACCATGGTCAGACTTCCAAGGAAGGACAGGCAAGTAGCCACATCATGCATCAGCGGAAACCGCGAATGTTAAAAAGATTCATCATGAAACCGAGTCGAGAAAACTAAAAGCGCCATGCACAACAACTCACCAAGATTATCACGTAACACAACAACACGCCAATGACATTGATCGACAAGGATCAATCAATCGGAACGAGATGCACAGCAGCAATGCACGCCAAATCTTTCCAAACAGCAACTCCATCTGGAATAGAAGAGAAGAAAACAGTTTTAAAGCAACTTTCGCGAATTGCGGTGTCGTGGCAAGCAACCATGGTCAGACTTCCAAGGAAGGACAGGCAAGTAGCCACATCACGCATCAGCGGAAACCGCGAATGTCAAAATTATTCATCATGAAACCGAGTCGAGTAAACTAAAAGCGCCATACACAACAACTCACCAAGATTATCACGTAACACAACTACACGCCAATGACATTGATTGACAAGGATCAATCAATCGGAAAGAGATGCACAGCAGCAATGCTCGCCAAAACGTTCCCACCAGCAACTCCATCTGTAATAGAAGAGAACAAAACAGTTTTAAAGCAACGTTCGCGAATTGCGGTGTCGTGGCAAGCAATGCTGGTCAGACTTCCAAGGAAGGACAGGCAAGTAGCCACATCACGCATCAGCGGAAACCGCGAATGTCAAAATTATTCATCATGAAACCGAGTCGAGTAAACTAAGTGTCATACACAACAACTCACCAAGATTATCACGTAACACAACTACACGCCAACGATATTTATAGACGGTGATCAATCAATCGGAAAGAGATGCACAGCAGCAATGCTCGCCAAAACGTTCCCACCAGCAACTCCATCTGGAATAAAAGAAGAGAAAACAGTTTTAAAGCAACTTTCGCGAAATACGGTATCGTGGCAAGCAATGCTGGTCAGACTTCCAAGGAAGGACAGGCAAGTAGCCACATCACGCATCAGCGGAAACCGCGAATGTCAAAATTATTCATCATGAAACCGAGTAGAGAAAACTAAAAGTGTCATACACAACAACTAACCAAGATTATCACGTAACACAACTACACGTCAATGACATTTATAGACAGGGATCAATCAATCGGAAAGAGATGCACAGCAACAATGCTTGCCAAAACGTTCCAACCAGCAATTCCATCTGGAATAAAAGAGAAAACAGTTTTAATGCAACCTTCGCGAAATACGGTATCGTGGCAAGCAATGCTGGTCAGACTTCCAAGGAAGGACAGGCAAGTAGCCACATCACGCATCAGCGGAAACCGCGAATGTCAAAATTATTCATCATGAAACCGAGTCGAGTAAACTAAAAGCGCCATACACAACAACTCACCAAGATTATCACGTGAACCAACTACACGCCAATGACATTGATTGACAAGGATCAATCAATCGGAAAGAGATGCCCAGCAGCAATGCACGTCAAATCTTTCCAAACAGCAACTCCATCTGGAATAGAAGAGAAGAAAACAGTTTTAAAGCAACTTTCGCGAATTGCGGTGTCGTGGCAAGCAACCATGGTCAGACTTCCAAGGAAGGACAGGCAAGTAGCCACATCACGCATCAGCGGAAACCGCGAATGTTAAAAAGATTCATCATGAAACCGAGTCGAGAAAACTAAAAGCGCCATGCACAACAACTCACCAAGCTTATCATATAACACAACAACATGCGAATGACATTGATCGACAAGCATCAATCAATCGGAACGAGATGCACAGCAGCAATGCACGTCAAATCTTTCCAAACAGCAATTCCATCTGGAATAGAAGAAGAGAAAACAGTTTTAGAGCAACGTTCGCGAATTGCGGTGTCGTGGCAAGCAACCATGGTCAGACTTCCAAGGAAGGACAGGCAAGTAGCCACATCACGCATCAGCGGAAACCGCGAATGTTAAAAAGATTCATCATGAAACCGAGTCGAGAAAACTAAAAGCGCCATGCACAACAACTCACGAAGCTTATCACGTAACACAACAACACGCCAATGACATTGATCGACAAGGATCAATCAATCGGAACGAGATGCACAGCAGCAATGCACGTCAAATCTTTCCAAACAGCAACTTCATCTGGAATAGAAGAAGAGAAAACAGTTTTAAAGCAACGTCCGCGATTTGCGGTGTCGTGGCAAGCAACCATGGTCAGACTTCCAAGGAAGGACAGGCAAGTAGCCACATCACGCATCAGCGGAAACCGCGAATGTTAAAAAGATTCATCATGAAACCGAGTCGAGAAAACTAAAAGCGCCATGCACAACAACTCACCAAGCTTATCATATAACACAACAACATGCGAATGACATTGATCGACAAGCATCAATCAATCGGAACGAGATGCACAGCAGCAATGCACGTCAAATCTTTCCAAACAGCAATTCCATCTGGAATAGAAGAAGAGAAAACAGTTTTAGAGCAACGTTCGCGAATTGCGGTGTCGTGGCAAGCAACCATGGTCAGACTTCCAAGGAAGGACAGGCAAGTAGCCACATCACGCATCAGCGGAAACCGCGAATGTTAAAAAGATTCATCATGAAACCGAGTCGAGAAAACTACAAGCGCCATGCACAACAACTCACCAAGATTATCACGTAACATAACAACACGCCAATGACATTGATCGACAAGGATCAATCAATCGGAACGAGATGCACAGCAGCAATGTACGCCAAATCTTTCCAAACAGCAACTCCATCTGGAATAGAAGAGAAGAAAACAGTTTTAAAGCAACTTTCGCGAATTGCGGTGTCGTGGCAAGCAATGCTGGTCAGACTTCCAAGGAAGGACAGGCAAGTAGCCACATCACGCATCAGCGGAAACCGCGAATGTCAAAATTATTCATCATGAAACCGAGTCGAGTAAACTAAAAGCGCCATACACAACAACTCACCAAGATTATCACGTAACACAACTACACGCCAATGACATTGATTGACAAGGATCAATCAATCGGAAAGAGATGCACAGCAGCAATGCTCGCCAAAACGTTCCCACCAGCAACTCCATCTGTAATAGAAGAGAACAAAACAGTTTTAAAGCAACGTTCGCGAATTGCGGTGTCGTGGCAAGCAATGCTGGTCAGACTTCCAAGGAAGGACAGGCAAGTAGCCACATCACGCATCAGCGGAAACCGCGAATGTTAAAAAGATTCATCATGAAACCGAGTCGAGAAAACTAAAAGCGCTATGCACAACAACTCACCAAGCTTATCACGTAACACAACAACACGCCAGTGACATTGATCGACAAGGATCAATCAATCGGAACGAGATGCACAGCAGCAATGCACGTCAAATCTTTCCAAACAGCAACTCCATCTGGAATAGAAGAAGAGAAAACAGTTTTAAAGCAACGTTCGCGAATTGCGGTGTCGTGGCAAGCAACCATGGTCAGACTTCCAAGGAAGGACAGGCAAGTAGCCACATCACGCATCAGCGGAAACCGCGAATGTTAAAAAGATTCATCATGAAACCGAGTCGAGAAAACTAAAAGCGCTATGCACAACAACTCACCAAGCTTATCACGTAACACAACAACACGCCAGTGACATTGATCGACAAGGATCAATCAATCGGAACGAGATGCACAGCAGCAATGCACGTCAAATCTTTCCAAACAGCAACTCCATCTGGAATAGAAGAAGAGAAAACAGTTTTAAAGCAACTTTCGCGAATTGCGGTGTCGTGGCAAGCAACCATGGTCAGACTTCCAAGGAAGGACAGGCAAGTAGCCACATCACGCATCAGCGGAAACCGCGAATGTTAAAAAGATTCATCATGAAACCGAGTCGAGAAAACTAAAAGCGCCATGCACAACAACTCACCAAGCGTATCACGTAACACAACAACACGCCAATGACATTGATCGACAAGGATCAATCAATCGGAACGAGATGCACAGCAGCAATGCACGCCAAAGCTTTCCAAACAGCAATTCCATCTGGAATAGAAGAAGAGAAAACAGTTTTAAAGCAACGTCCGCGAATTGCGGTCTCGTGGCAAGCAACCATGGTCAGACTTCCAAGGAAGGACAGGCAAGTAGCCACATCACGCATCAGCGGAAACCGCGAATGTTAAAAAGATTCATCATGAAACCGAGTCGAGAAAACTAAAAGCGCCATGCACAACAACTCACCAAGCTTATCAAGGAAGACAGCAAGACACCGATGACATTGATCGACAAGGATCAATCAATCGGAACGAGATGCACAGCAGCAATGCACGCCAATCTTTCCAACAGTCAACTCCATCTGGAATAGGAAGAATATACATTCGTTTTAAAGCATCTTTCGCGAATTACAGTTTCGTGGCAAGCAACCATGGTCAGACTTCCAAGGAAGGACAGGCAAGTAGCCACATCACGCATCAGCGGAAACCGCGAATGTTAAAAAGATTGATCATGAAACCGAGTCGAGAAAACTAAAAGCGCCATGCACAAAAACTCACCAAGCTTATCACGTAACCCAACAACACGCCAATGACATTGATCGACAAGGATCAATCAATCGGAACGAGATGCACAGCAGCAATGCACGTCAAATCTTTCCAAACAGCAACTCCATCTGGAATAGGAGAGAAGAAAACAGTTTTAAAGCATCTTTCGCGAATTACAGTGTCGTGGCAAGCAACCATGATCAGACTTCCAAGGAAGGACAGGCAAGTAGCCACATCACGCATCAGCGGAAACCGCGAATGTTAAAAAGATTCATCATGAAACCGAGTCGAGAAAACTAAAAGCGCCATGCACAACAACTCACCAAGCTTATCACGGAAGACAGCAAGACACCGATGACATTGATCGACAAGGATCAATCAATCGGAACGAGATG
>JACCGJ010017101.1:0-43805 GCA_013407085.1 Atriophallophorus winterbourni
ACAACACGGTTTCCGCCGGACCAGATCTTGTCTTTCGAATTTACTGATCACACTAAATGATTGGACGATGTCGCTCGATCAAGGCTATACGGTACATGCTTGTTATATTGATATTTCAAAGGCTTTTGACAAGGTCGACCACAGCTTGCTTTCGCAAAAGCTAGTGTGATATGGAATAACAGGTAACTTACTATCGTGGCTAACAGATTATCTGACCGATCGGCACGTGCGAGTTCGCATTGACGGAGTATTGTCGAAAAGTATCGATGTCACAAGCGGGGTGCCTCAAGGTTCAGTGCTCGGACCTATTCTTTTCCTGTTATATATAAATGATATAACTGAAATAGTGCGATGCAAGCTCGTTCTTTTTGCAGATGACATTAAAATATGGAAGCAAATCCGATCTAATGAAGATTGTTTGATGCTGCAAAACGACTTGGATGTTCTGTATCGCTGGTCTCTAGAGAATCAAATGCTTTCAGCCTACGTAAATGTCATATGTTACAGCTTGGCCGTAACTGCGAATATACATACCATCTAGGCCACGATATCCTAAATTGGACCACCACTGAAAAGGACCTCGGAATTTGGATTACTAATAACCTGAAACCGAATATGCATTGTAGAAAAGTGTTTAATCGGGCATGTGGTATATTAGGAATCCTGAGAAGAATTTTCGGACGGTTCTCGTCCAAAACAATTCCTCGTATTCTAAATACTTACATCCATCCAACGATGGATTATTTGATCCCAGCCTGGGCACCGTGGTTGCGTAAAGACATCGAGATCATGGATCGAATATACCACAAAGCTACAAAGTTAGTTGAAGGTATGCAGCGGTTCCCGTATCAAGAGCGAATGGCCATCCTTGGTTTGCGTGATTTTACACGAAGACGAATGAGGATCGACCTGATTCTGGCTTACAAGATACTGCGGATCGAAAACCATCCGCTTAGCAAACTAATAAAAGTAAACTCCCCTCGAAATACACGCAGTCACTCGTGTTGCCTCGAAATACCGCACTCAAGACTTGATTGTCGTCGCTATTTCTTCTCTGTGCGTATCTGCTTTCTGTGGAATGCGCTACCGCAAGATGTTGTGAATGCAACGACAATTGGTGTTTTCAAATCGAAATTGGATGCATACGTCAAACAAAACCCTGAATTTGGCCCGGTGTATTGAAGCAACATGAACCCAGAAAAATATTAACAATGTGATTTTGATTAAATTTTTCTTTTTGCAATAGTTGTCATCCAATGGTACGTGTAATGCATTAGCTTTTTATCACCATAAAATCTTGATTCTTGATTCTTGATTATCTCAAATATATGTATCTATACAACGAGCATAGGCAATGATTTCATATAAAGACAATGTGTAGTGAATTGATGAATAAAATGTGTGCCTATCTTCGAAAATTCAAGTTTTCATAAAACGAACTTGATGGATTTTCGATCGGCTCTTTGGCAGCAACCTCTACTTTACTTTCGCATCAGTGCTGAGCGCCAGATTGTGCCAGACCTGCCTGCCAAGGCAGGTCGACTGGCCGTCAATAAGGTGGATGGGGCAGAAATCTCCACAATCTGGCGCTCAGCACTGATGCGAAAGTAAATAATTTTTATACACCTTATACCTACTAGTTAATTAGATTTTTGTTCAAATAGCTTAACCTTAGCCCCGTTAGTTATGTACTTTTAGGTATGTGGGCCGCTATGTCAACTGACCTTGACCGTGTTCACTTGTATCAGATAGACGTGGATACACACTGTGTGGAAAATCGGCCACTGATCCTGGTCATTCCCACGAGACGTGACACACTGTAGTCGTACTATAGGCTGTTTGGCGGTAAGGTCAAATAAGTGGTGGTGGGTTGACTGCTACTTAATCATGTTCCCTGTCCTGACTATCACCCTTGGTCTGACGAAGCTTCTGTGTCAGAAGTGAAACGTTACCCAAAAACTACTCTAACCGATTGCACACAAATTCCTTTGCATTATGAATACACGATCGGTCCCAAACTTATTCCAATCGATTACAATATTAATCGATACCAAATCCGAGGTCAGCGATTTGTCACATTTTGCATGCACTTCCAGCAAACAAGCGTAACACGTGACAGACCTCGCTTTAGTATAATGATGATTAAAATGTGTTCATTTTTGAAAATTCAAGTTTGCGTAATACGAATTTCATGGCCGTGGTCGTAGTTAATTAATTTTTTGAACAGGTGCAATGAAAGTAAACTGCATAATATTTTTTTGAAAAATGAATTAGAATTTCACGTTAACAAAATCTGTCATCTGAGTCGAAGTCAACTCTGCAACACGTGTTGTTAACTAACAAAGATTTAGGCATCAAAGTAATTCGGAGATTAAATATACCGTCGAAATATTCTCGAATACATACTAGCTTGGTCTGACAAGAATTCCCTCTTGAGATTCATGTGATATCAGCTCCTGTCAAGATGGCTGTCAGTTTGCTCAATACACAATATTCCGGAGTCCATGGGTAAAGATTTTGAAAAATATGAAATTGAGCAATGACCGATTCCACCTGCATTTGTCAGCTACCAGCAATCGATGATATTCCAAACAACCTCCCTATGCATAGCAGACTCCTGGTATTATTATCACGTCACGTCTCGTACGAAATAAGAACGAAGACGTCTTGTATTGACTTACTTCACTTTTGTGTGTCTGGCTCCGCGGGTGGATATTCTAGCTTCATTGATGCTCCGAATCTCACTAGCCCATGCACCTCTATCAGGGGCAGGATCATTGCAGACAATAATCCAGTCGTCTTCCACGGTAGGCGGTATACAGTCAAAGGGTATCTACATAGTCCTTCACAGTGGACAGCATTGTCTTTACTTGACCACCATGCAGCCGTCACTAAATACGATTGGGTTAAGTTCAACGACTAATTTTGCAATTGCTGAGTCAGTTTGTTGGAAGACTTTCCAAACAACTGGTGTCTTCTCCGTTGTATCGGAAGGTAATCTATCGCTTCGTTTTCCAACAGCAGAGTTATAAACCCGGTCAGAATGTCAAAGGCCTAAGTTTATCCTAAGACACTAATGATCTAACACTTTTGTAGATCTTACATCCTGCGACATCAGCGATCATGCCTCACATATTTAAAGTAGTACAGAGCGAATCAGTGATTTGAATACGCGTATTCATATAAGGAGGCTCATCCGGGTTCTGCACCACAGGGTGCGTTTCTGCAGCGAACAAATGCTTTACGCGCACAATTAACTTTAAACGTCACTTTATTTTTGCTTGACCATACTGTAACATAACGGAAACGATGTATTTGAAGACTGGAACATATAAGATCAGACATGCATGTATGTTTGATTGCTGGCCGCCTCGTAGACACACTATGTGCTCAAGCTCAGTGGTAATTTAACTGCGAGTCTGGTCGCAAATAAAATTCAACTGTGTGAACGTCGTTACACGACCTCGTGTGCTGCTGTGAAAATTCAAATATCATCACCGCCAATATCCTTTAACTAAAACCGTGTAACCTATTCGATCCAACTGACAATTATTAAATATCTTCCGAAGTATCGAAGAGAATTTTCACATGCATAATTGTCAAAGGAAATGCTCCAAGATTGCCTAGAATGTCTAGCACGACTAGATCGAGGTTCTCATGTCATCCGAGATGCAAACATAAACGTTTGTGTTAAAGCCAAGGTGCCCTAAGTGCATTGAATTAGTAATTTTCACACGCCGAATGTTGACCGTGTTTGGTTTGTTCCAAATGTCAAGGAAACGGTTTGCTCAAATTCACAAGAATTGACAAGACAAAACGGTTACAAAAGAGCATTAATAGCAATATGGAATATCAGAGCGATTAATACAATAAAAAGTGGTTAGGGCAGATTTCGGGTAACGTTTCACTTCTGACACAGAAAAGTTTTCAGACCACGGAACATGATTAAGTATTAGTGATTCTATGTTTGAACATCGTGGTTGTTGTACAAACCCTATGTAACTTTGGCATTGAATCATAAACTTGTTTACCATCTATCCATTGTTTCAAGGCTCACTGAACCTAAACTTGCTGTGCCCACCCGATGACATGAAATGTCGATCCGAAAGATGCTATTCAAAATTGCCCAAGAATTGAAATGTAATAAATACCGAACCGTGAAAAAATTTTCACGCAGTGAAATACGATCGCACGTTTTGAAACTTCATTCAGTTAGAGAAAAGAGAGAAAAATGTTTTTATGTACAAAAGAAATTTTAATCGAATAGTTTAAACACACGAACGTCTAGAATACTGAGAATTAAAAAACGCTCTAAAATCTAAGAAATTTCACCTCTATGGTATTTAATACTGAAGAGCCATTTGTAGGAGAATAAACGAATTGTAAATCAGGTGGTAGATGTTCATTTTTTGGTGTTCGCCGAGCTTGCAGTGTGGTTCGCGGTCGTAGCGTCACCAAACTAGATGACATCTTCAGAGAAACGTCTTGCGAAACGGAAAGGCCCTGGATGTTCATCACTTTTATACCATGTTCTCCCGAATATCCGGGCTGCTTGCCAAACGACCGCTGCGTTCCAATGGCGCGTGTAGAACAAACCACATCTCATTGGTCCGTAGTTTTGATTGTATTTGACAATCAATAAAACGTCCCAAGTTGAGTGACGCGCAAAATCCCCAGGTATATCAGAACCAAACGAGGAATGGTCTATAAAAGCGGTACTTAATTATTGGGGTTAACCGGGTAAAATTCCGTGTCAATGTCAAAACAATATCGAGTACGTACCAAGTTACCTGCACGAGTCAAAATCAAAGTTAAGTTCAAATGTCCGAAAGTCCCACGCAATCGAGATTACGGCAAACGGAGCTCAACAAATCAAGGTGAAAATAAGCAAAAGGGTTCATACAACAATAGGATAATGACAGTTCAGAAAAACAGTTTTGAAGATGATATTGACGGAACAGAGACAAGCAACACATAGGTAATTACCAATTCCATGGTTCAGGGACTGTGTCATTCGATACCATGACTCGAGAAATTCCGGTGTGATGCGTGTTCTACCAGTGGCAATGATTGAACATTGATTCCAATCGAATTCAAGAACTACGCAATTTTCGTGCATTGAAACCAAGGACGTGTGGTCTTTTTTCGTCACTGCGAATTGATGCTTGTGTATTCTAGTGCCCTTTGTTCTTTGTGTCTGCCAGACGAAATGAAATGTATTTTAATTATAAATTTATTTATTTAAACTCCAGTTACGAAACCAGGTTCAGTGCTATTCCAGACTAAATTTATTTCGAATGCGCCGATCAACCATAAAACATTCAATGTGCAAGTCGAGAGACGTGGAAAATTTGTTTATTATTTTGTTAGCAAAACGACAAAGCTGGAATCAAGAACGTATTCATCCGAACGTCTATGTCGGAATCGCACACCACCGAAATAATTTATTGATTTTTTCGCTCTGAGCAACTTGAACTTGATGTGAACTCGCTGTTACCAAACCTTTAGAATCGATCAATTATACGTTTTCGTGAAAAAAAAAGCTTCAAGACAAGCCGTTAGAGCAGCTTTGTGTAGCGTTTTAGTTCTGAGACAGAAGCGAAACGTCATTAAGCAGTTCTCCGACCACCATATCTAACTGGTCATCTCACGGAAATGCCTATTGAAATTTCAAGGATGTCAGGTCGTGTAATTAATAACAAGATCAAACGGCTTATTTAACCAGCACAGCTTGGATTCTATCAACGTGAATTGACGCTGTGGTTTACAAGTGCACAGAGCTGAACTTGTTTCATTTAAGCACAATGCATACTAGGTTATAAAATTGATTAAAAATTAACCCGTATTTTACCGTAATCATGATTTTTATGGGAATTCCAGCTCCATCTATCTTTCTAACTGCGCCAGCTCTAGACTAAAAGAGTTGATGTAGCTCCAACGTCAGCGTCACGTTACATCTACATCAATAATTGCACACAATAGCCAGCATCTAACACCTGAAACACCCACTAATCCTGTGGAGTTTAATTACTCTGCCTTTTATACTTTTCAATCATTGTATGAATTTTCTTGACAGTCTATCGGATCTACATATTGGAACAATCTTTTATGAACACAGGACAGCAGGCTACGGTGTGGACGTACAAATTTGTGCTCGCATACTTTTGGATCTTATTGCTCGTTCAACTTCCTCATTCGGAATATACTATTTTCAAGTTGGAGAAACGTGAATTCTTGAAAATCAAAATTTCCAGTTTCTACCCAACATTACATACGCGTGCAACATTGCTTCCAATCCAGAATAACGCAACAACTAGGACACAATCGGGAAGATCTCGCCTTTCGGTATTTATTGACAGTTATTTCAACACTGTCGGATCAAATCTCACAGAACAGCCTTTGCGTGAAAGTGTACGCCATTTTACTGTCCGTTGGATTGCACTGCATCGCATCCACTCGTTCTTGCACTCCACCGAGAGACACCGATCGATACTCGACCGCTTCGCCCAGTGTATCGACTCGATCTCGCGAAATTGTAACAATGACCGACAACGTGACCTTAAACGGACCTGACGACGAGGCTTGTAAAAAGTGCAAACTTTGTCAAAAGTTGGTAAGTCCCAGATCGCGTCAAGTTAAATGTTACTTGTGTTCAATTGCTATTCATGCGAACTGTGAAAAGTATTTTCCCCCGAATCTGTGACTTTAATTAATAATGAAAAATTACCAGGCATTTGCTATATATGTGATCCATGCAGATTGAAAGTAAATAGTGATTTATCAAGAGCCGAAAACTCTGATTCAATTATGGAAAGACGCATGTTCGCTGTAGAGGCGAACCTTAAACGGCTTGAAAACACGTTAGAGTCTTTCCAAACATTTGCGTGTCAGAAAGCGCTGGAACCAGTTCTAAACGCAGTCCCTAACCTCATTAACCGCAAGTCTTACAGGGAAGCGCTAGCTACTACGGAAACGCTGATTTCTCCAGAAATCGACCAAAGTCCCTTCCAAAAGCTTGGTACGACCGATGAGTCTGCGAATCAGACCTGTAGTCAGGTGAATGATAGTGCTGAATTATCGAAGGATGTGCATAAGCTTAGACCGAAGAGTTTGAACACTAAAACCCCCCAAAAGACAAACATTGAAGATTTAACGGTAATTTGTAGTAATCTCGTTGAATCAACTTCGCCATCGCTAAAGCAACGCGAAGCAGATGACAGGATTCAATGGAAAGACCTTTGCAGAAGCTTATACATCACTGCCTCACCTGCGTCACTGGCGCGATTGTTTAGACCCCCGAACTCACATCGTGCGAACACACCCAGGTTACTGCGTGTAGTGCTCATGTCAGTCCAAGATGTAGAAAATATGTTTCTCGCCTCATCTCTCTTAGTTGTAAACAAATCGACTCTGCGAATATTTCCAGACGTTCCTTGGGAAGAACGGCAAATTCGTCGTAATAATCCGGAACTAGCGAAAGAGGCTACAAATCGCAGAGCTGTTATAGTTCACGCTGTACCCATTTCGAACGAAGTAGAATACAGCAAACGTCTGCAACACGATTGCAGTGAATGGAGATCTTTACAAGAGATTCTGGGTTTACAGGGTATAATAACTACTCATGTTATGAGCCTTATACCGGAGAATGAAACGCACCAGTCTCCTGCTCTTAAAATATCATTCTGCACAGATGAGATGAATGATAGAATACTGGAGGCGTGGTATCAATGCCGAAAATTTGCACCTCCTGAAATTCGTATTCGGGCTGTATACGACATGAAAAGCACGAACACTATTGTTCCTGAAATGACTTTGCTACCAAATGCACCTGAGAGAAAAATCGTGGAGCAGCCGACCAATTCTGGGTAGGCGAATCCACTACTATGAGCTCCGACTCACACCGAGTCGGAGAAGTAGAAACGACTTCAACGCCTCAGGTGTACACTGTGAACCGGATTGTATTTATGCATACCAACCCTCAATTTTTACCGAGCATATCACAACCTGGAACTAAAACTAGACTTTTACATTGTCCATCATTGTTAACCCATAAAACCATAAATTGCCTCTATACGAATGCGCAGTGTCTGAGAAACAAAATACAGGAGCTTGACACCGTATGTATACAGCACTCACCGGACTTAGTTGCAATTACCGAAACATGGTTTGAACCTCATTTATCAGACAATGAATTGGTATTGAACGGAATGTCTCTGCTCCGTCAAGACCGTACGGGACGCGGCGGTGGCGTAGCACTTTACTACAACCAACAGTTAGCATGCAGAGAAATTGACGATATTGACCTACCTGTACAGGATACTCTGTGGTGCTCAATTAAGCTGACAACTGGAGAGGACTGCATTGTTGGCGTGATTTATCGGGCTCCAAGCGCAAGTGACGCCCACAATGTTGAACTACTCCAGAAAATTCGACTTCTGGCTATCAGATTTCAAACTCCATTCCTGGTTCTATGAGATTTCAACCTTTCAAACTTGATGAATGACAACGCTCCTTCGACGAATTCGCTCGACAATGCGTTTCAAAAACTGATGTTCGATATTTCTTTTTATAACCACGTATTTGATAACACTAGATATAGAGAAGGTAACATGCTATCCGTTCAGGATCTAATACTAACGAGTGAGGAACACGCCGTCGAAAATCTCGGCTACGAAACTGCATTGGGTTCTAGCGACCACCTGGTACTCTTATTCGATTATGTTTGTGAAGCCGAAAGAATGAATGACATCAACAAAACAAAACTACAACTGGATATTGAAAGTCTTCACAATGCTTTTGAACGATTTCTGACTGGATAACAGACACCGCAGACGTGCATCGTTCTTGGGTACACTTAATAGAAAAGCTGTGTGATGAAATAAAAACAGCATTCCAGATTTGTGCCGAAGACAACGAAAAAACGATTTACCTCCACATTGAGAAGCCGTACACGGAAGTGGATTGAGACACGCAACGTTGCATGAAGAAACTGAGTCCAGAATCCGATGTCATATAATTGGGAATCATATCGTCTTTTTAGGAACAAGGTCACATCTCTTATCACCGAGGACAAGCAGTCTCAGCAGGCAAGACTAATCATCATAATGGAGCGGAACCCCAAAGTCCTGTATCAGATTGTTAACACCACATCAAATATTAGGCCACGAATCTCAGCACTACGCACACCTCATGGTCTAACTACGACTGCGTCCGAGGCTGCCGAAGTTCTTGCAGGTTACTACCGCCAAGATTTTAGTCCCTATGAATCAATGCACCTTACGTCGCATTCGATCGGCTTTTCCGATGAAATACTAAACGAAATCTCAATAAACAATGAGTGTGTCATGTTCAGACTTCTTCGTTTGAATACCACAAATTCACCAGGAGCAGATGGAATCACTCCTTTTATCCTCAAACAATGTGCATCCTCATTGTGTGGTCCACTCAGCACGTTATTCAAAATTTCGCTCGAAAATAGTATCGTTTCCGCGGAATGGAAATCTGGTATCATCACACCAATCTACAAGGGCGGGAATCGATCAGACGCTGCGAACTATAGACCAGTTACGTTGTTGCCAGTAATTTCTAAAGTTTTAGAGAGTTTAGTAGCGAAAAAGATCACCAATCATCTCGAAACCAATAGACTGCTTGCGACTGAACAGCAAGGTTTCAGGAAATATCACTCATGTCTATCTATTCTCTTACTCACCTTAAACGAGTGGACTGAATATGTGGACAACGGTTACTCCATCCACGCATGCTTTTTAGACATGTCAGAGGCTTTCGACCGCGTCAATCACAGTGTTTTAATCCAGAAAATTGAATTGAAAACTTCTTGCTTGGCTAGAAAACTATTTACGCAACAGGAGTGACCAAGTCAGAGTTGACGGTGCCTTATCGAAATCTTTTAAAATTACGAGCGGAGTGGCTCAGGGTTCGGTCCTTGGACCGATTTTGTTTTGATCTACGCGATCGACATTCCCGTGCGTGTTAAATGCAAGGTTATGTCATTTGCAGACGATATCAATCTTTGAAGAAGCATACATACAAATGACGACTGTGAAATTTTGCAGAAGAATCTAAACACATTGCACGATTGGTCTCTGAGAAACAAACTACCCTTCAACTTCCAAAAGTGCAAGGTGTTAAACATTGGAAAGACCGTGAACTACAACTGCACTCTTGGGTCCCACCAACTCGTCTGGACAACTGAAGAGAAGGATTTAGGTGTTTGGTCCAGTTCAAGTCTGAAGACTTCACTGCAGTGCATAGCGGTATACAAAAAGGCGTCACAAGTATTGGCGTTATTGAGACGAATTTTCGGCAGATTCTCTAATCAGTCGGTGCCCCGTATCATGAACACCTATCTGAGACCAGCGATGGAGTACGCTGTTCATGCTTGGTCACCCTAGATTCAGAAAGACATCGATCTTCTGCAGCATATTTACCACCGAACCACAAAGCTTGTACCCGGACTAGCTCCTAAACCATATGAAGAACGTTTGAGGAGTCTCAATCATTTCGACTTTCACTGTCGTCGACTAAGAGGTGACCTCATACTGATGTACAATATTATACACGCCCCTAACCATCCCTTGTCCGAACTTATCACACGCTCGCCACCCCGTGCCAGTCGGAAACATGAACTTACAGTGCTTATTCCCACTTCAAGACCGAACTGTCGAAGATATTCGTATCCTGTACGTGTAAGTTTCACATGGAACACCCTCCCCTCCACTGTTACACACTCAGCCAACATGGATATTTTTAAAGCTCATTTGGACAAATACTTGAGAGAAAACCCTAATTTTGATACGATTTATACTACATGAGTTTCCCTGTTCTTCTTCTTTTATTGCATATAACTCATAACTCCATCCTATGGTTATTGTTAAGCTAAATGCTTTTTAGACCATTACAACTTTGAATTACTTTGAATCACTTTGAATCACCAATAGCAATTACTCAAGGTAACTAATCCATGTGGTGCACAATGTATGTTATCATGTTTTGACACATCCAACCTCTCCATTTAACCGGCTATCGATTACTTGTATACAAGGCTCAACTGACCCAAACCTCATTTGCACTACAAAATACTAGTGCGCATGAAAATTGCTCATACACCAACATTGTACATTATTTATCATTTCTTTCACCGTGTATTTCTACCAATTAATTCAACATTCACGGATAGAAATTCCGGACTCCAATCTTGCGTACGGTTCCTCGTACTCCATGAAGTCGTTCAACCTAGGTAGACTGAAAGAAGACTACGCGTGGATAACGGGATTAACTCCAGGGACTGAGTATAGAATTGCTCTGCGATTGAACGTGGCCAATACAACCGTATTCGGAAGCATGACGCAGGTGACGACTTTTCGACGAACACCGGGTAAGTTTCCCTAATTCCCGCTGTTATAACAGGTCCGGAATCTATAATACAAAACCTACTATCTGCAACTGTATGTAGTTACAGCTGGATGCATATTCTTAACACGTAGGCGTTCTTAAATGCGAAAAATAGCATTTTCGGTTACATGTTTTCCTCGAAATCTGCGTCTGCGATCTCTAGATAATTCGCACGAGTTATCTTTGAACCGTTCCCATGTCGGATTTAGGTTGGAAATAAATCTTCTTTAAATAAGACACAAACTATTCAATCACCGAGATCCGTTTTGATAACTTTGTAGAGGATTAAGGAGTGATATCGATGAGTGCTGTTTCTGAACTTTCGGGTGAGATATTAACTCCAACTCATTTGTTCAACACTTGAACTAGAAGCTCCGGAGACTTTCGTGAACCCGTAATAATATGTGATTCGAAATGATCGCATGAGAACATTTCGAGGGAAATATCATCGGAATCATAAGGAAAAGGACAATGTGTTCCTCGAGTTCAATCAAACCAACCTAGGTTTCAGATGAATCGTTTGCAATGAAATCGATTTAAAAATCAGATCAAATTGACAACATGTTGAGGACAGTGTAGGCGTCTCTTCATCTATTGGTCATGTGCGTCAGTCCAATTTGCTCTCCCCTGTTTTCTGGGATTCGAGGGAGATTGTATTTAACGTTAGACAGACTCCAAACGGAAGGGTTCAGCGGTTCTTGTTGACCCGTCAAAATTTGCCCACCCCGTTTAACATACGACAACTTACTAAATCCGTTAATTAGATGTACTCTAAAATCCATCGTGCAGCAGACGTATTGGGTATAAAATGATGTACATCAATCTGTACATGACTTTACGCAGTTCGTCATGGTAAACATCATTTTTATTCTCAGATCTTGATGTGTCCACTCTTTACATTCAACCCTTGGGATTTTCGATGAACTCTGTGGAAGTCTACCTGCCACAAACGTTCATCAATTTCGATGAACAACTAAACTAACCCACATTTGTGATCGGACACTTCCACGAAGCGACAAGCTCCGAAGCACTCATTTTTAGCGAGATCCACCGGAATGGGACCATTGAATGGTCAACTCCCAAACATTTTGAGAAACTGGGATGTCAATTATACGGAGGATTGAATGAAAGTAAGTGAGGTTGCTTTGGTTCATCTGTGTTTGTATTAAATCCTCAGACTGAAGTCGGTCAAACTATCGCAGATTGAGAGACTGGAAGCGGGTTTATATACTATGTAGTTTCCCAGGACTATTAGGAGATAAAAAATCGGAAAGAGTAATCAGAGTGTAGCGTGTTGCCGCACCTAGCTCACAAACGTTAGCTAACTAATTGAACACCCAGACGTACTGCACAATTTGAAATCGGTGCATGAGTATATGATCTGAAAATTCGCGGTCAAACATCAATAGGATAATGGACTTCTACGTAGGTTGATTTAGGCGCGCAAGCGATTTGTCGGCAGAAAGGGTTGAACTTCAAATCGCGCGCCCGATTAAATGTCCTTTCCTTAAAGCTATTCAAAACATTTATGTACATTAGAGCACACACTAAACAACAATTTTCAAGTGTCATTAATATGAGAGAAAAGAATGGGTATTTAAATAAAATGTCCCGAGATTAATTACTTTAATTAGCCTAACAAAATTGAGGATTATTACTGGGCACCGGCCCTCTATTGCCGTTTATTTACCACATGCATGATTTAGACCTAAATTGTATGATAAGCTGGTGCATTAATTTGTAGCGTCTCGTAAGTACTGTTGAATATAGCGCCCTCAAATTTTCATTGAGCAGCTTTAGGACCACTAACTCTATTTAGTCTTCTCACGAATCACCGTATTGACATTTGAAAATTGTCAAGTGTGTAGGTCGCATTGCCAGCAGTTAAACAACAGAAATATTTTATGATCTTTTACCGTCATCAGTTTAGTCTGTATGATTAGTTTCAGTGAGCCTTGAGACGGTGTTGAAGTAACATAAATGTTATAGTCGGGAGCCACTTCGGATAGGTTTCGCAAGACCAACCACAATGTTCAAATGAAGAATCGCGAAGGGATTCTTGGTCAAGCGCTGAAGGGATTCATACTGAAACGTACAATAATATTACTTGCATCCACCGAATGTGTACATCACAACCGGTTACTGGCGGTTGTCCGTCATTTGGAAGAGACTCTTGAATACTAAATAAAGAAACTTTCACATTCTAGAAAGAATGACGCTCGGACACGCAACAAGAATTCTTATGCACTAAGCGTAATATGTACGAATGTTAGTGCGTCCAACGAAAGCCTGTTTGATAATAAACACAAACACGATCTCGATAAATGGTCTCAACTTTGTCAACAAATGCAAATTGAGCATGTTATTCCTGGCAAATTGGGGTACCAGGAAATACCTCTTAAGCATCGTTCAGGAAGCCGCAGAGCACGATTTCAAGCAGTGGCGTTACATTGCGTGCTCGCTTGATATTTCACATGTTGTGGTCACTGACACAGTTTTCTGGTGCCTTTTTCGCCAAAATATAAAGTAGATGGTCCGAAACCACTGAGTATTACGTTTTCAACCAATGAAATGGCTGAGATTTGAAAGTCCGAATGGAAAAAGCGAAACGAACATATCTGGACAACGTGCCGTGCGGTCGCATTATTTTGAGCTCCTGATTATCAGGATATACTGTTCTTAAACTTACGCTTACGTGGATATATTATGCGTTGTTGGACTCCGCTCAAACTCAGCTTTCTGGATATACCACTTCAGACAATAACGAATACTTCGCTTTGGGATTTGAATCGAAGCGAAGTTGCAAATCGAAGCGAATATTGTTGAATATTCGCTTCGCTATCGCCATGGCGATGGGCAAAATAAAACTTCGCTAAAACTTACATATATACTTCGCTTCGCTTAAAACGAAGTGCAATTTCAAATTTCGCCGTAAACGAAAATTAGCGAAGTCTTCGCTAAAAGCGAAGTGTTCATTTTTGTACTTTAATATTTTAACCCTTTGTCTGCGGGAATTGTTTTTGATGTTGACACTTGTTGACACTCGACTAGCTCTAAAGAGGGTCCTGCGAGGATCAGATGACAGACACCGCCAGACAAGTGCACTCCGATGGTGACTGAAGGTACCAACGTAAGCTACTGAGCAACCGACTACTTGTTTAATTGCTATAAGCTAACATTTGAGGTGGCAACTAGAGTTACCGTCAGTAGACAAAGGGTTGTACTTTTTGTACTTTACTATTTTAAATATATTCGCGTGGGTGTGGCCAGATGCGAAGGGCGTGTGTGTTTTGATCTGCTTGGGTGTTTGCCGCTCTGCGTGGGTGCTTGCCGCCTTGCCTGGGCGTTTGTTTCTTTTGCGTGCGTGGTTGGAGTTGCTCTTGGTCAACTTGGCCCCGGCCGCCCCACCATCCATTTGGATGCCGGAACCCGCTTGCCAATATCTCGAAGGTTTTCTCCAAGAGCACCATGACTTTGATCTTGATCCGGAATTGGCCTTTGGCAGCGTCGACCAGTCCCAGCCCCAGTCTCAACCAGCCCCAGTTCCTCCCTATGTTAATGAGATGAATGAGTGGATGGCGTCTCCCCTGGAAAAGGAGGACATTGACGTGCTCCAGTACTGGAAGATGAAGGCCAAGAAGCTCCCTCTACTCGCCAAAGTCGCCCAGTAAGTTGTTTCAAATTTGAAGGTCACTTATTTTCCGTTGGATTATAATTTATTCTCGTTATGGCGAAGGTACCAGCACTCCGAGTAAGCAGCAGCTCAAAGACCAAGATGACCCCGAGGCCAACCTTGATGATGTCGAGTTTGTCGACACCAAGGAGCTCCCGGCAGGGGCCTACTCCCCTCTGACCGGAGGCAGCCGGACCAGTTCCTGCACCAGGTCCAGGTTTAGAACCCCGGTTCAGAGACCGAGTCAGAGGAGGAGCCTAATTGCCTTTGAGATGAAGGTTTTGTATATTTCCGATGCCAAAGCTCATGAAAAAGTCCTCCCTCGTCAAATAAAAGTTCTTTCATGGTCAAAAAATAATTTATTTCGGAATTCGGAATTAGCGAATTATAGCAATTCATAGCAATGTTTTTCTGTCGAAAACGAAGTTTTTGGGGGACATCGAAGTTGAGCGAAGATTATTCGCTAATATTCGTTATGGCGAAGTGCGAAGCTTCGCTTCGCTTAGCCATTGCGAAGTGCACTTCGGATATTCGCTTTGATAATATTCGCCATTGCGAAGGGCAGTTAGGGCATTTCGAAAATTCGCTTCGCACTTCGCTTCACTCCAAAAAAGTGACATTCGTTATTGTCTGTACCACTCTCGTAGCGGTATTCGATACTACGAGTAATTTGGGATTTATCGTCATTTTCCCATATTGGATCTACGCGTGCAACTCGGTTAATACTCTTCAAGTCCTCAAAGGGATTAACGTCGACTGGTCATACTTGCAACATCGTGCGATCAACTACCGAAGAGTATCATTAGATTAAATTCAGATTTTGCTCTTTTTCGTGAACACTAAATATTTTGTCGCGCATACTATATTCATCATCGATCGCTCGACAGAGCCAATGCTTGTACACAAACCATTAAACAGTGCTGCTAATATCCCTGACCGGATGACCCCGAAATGAAAACAAAGCGCACCGGGCTGCATGTGTGCGGTTTGCCGAAAGTCGGTAAGTCCTAAGGCAAAGTCTGTCACGTGTTACGATTGTTTGTCGAAAGTTCATGCGAAATGCGACAAATCGCTGACCTCGGATTTAGTATCGATTATTAATGGAGATAATTGCCCTGCTGTTTCTTATGTTTGTCTGGTTTGCAAGGCCAAATCAACACCGTCAGCGTCGGCGATGAAAACCCCTGAATATGATATTGAGACGCGTCTGAATGGAATGGAATCCAGTATACAAAAAACTAAATGAACTGATAATAAACGTCATAAAGACACCGTCGTTACCCGTTGTTACAGCCGAAGACCCGGTAGATAATCCATCATACTTAACTTAACCACCAAACCAATCTATGGAAAAGGTTGAATTGTTGCAGCACAGCACCCAGCAGAGTGTTAAAAGCGTCTTAAAGCCGAAATCGTTCACATCGAAAGCCCCATTAGCGAAAGTTTCCTCGAAAGAAATTTCTCTTAGTGTTATCTGCACCAACGTGCCATAGTCGACTGAGACGTTATTTTCGAATAGACATCAGAATGATTTGGCTGGATGGTTGAAACTGTGCATTCCAATGAACTTCAAAGCGATCCATCCGGTTTCGTTGATTCGCTTGAGTCGTCCTTCCAAAGCGCTACACCAAGATAAGCAAAATCAGTATTTAATCCGGTGATACTCTTCGGTAGTTGATCGCACGATGTTGGAAGTATGACCAGTCAACGGCGAAGAATAAGATCTTTCCGATGACGTTATTTCCTTTGAGGACTTGAAGAGTATTAACAAAGTTGCACGCGTAGATCCAATATGGAAAAATCACGATAAATCCCAATTTGCTCGTATTATCGAATAACGCTACGAGAGTGGTATATCCAGAAAGCTGACTTCGAGAGGAGTCCAACAACGTATAATGTGTCCACGTAAGTGTAAGTTTAAGAACAGTATATCCTGATAATCAGGAGCTCAAATTAATGCAACCGCACGGCACGTTGTCGTAATAACCGACCAAAGTAATGTGTTGCTCACATCCCCATCCCTTACACACCACTACCGGTTTCTGGGTGTTTGACATAGTTGTTTCGCATAATTCGTTATTAAGTTCAAGCAAGCAAATGTAAATTTAAAGTGTCCATAGGTTTATCACTACGCCGCTCTAAATTGAATGGAATGGGCGAACAGTTCGGTGATTTCCGCACAATATCCGCACCTTTCGTTTTAATCAATAGCTCTCATATTTTGTAATGAATTGTATTGTATTGAATTGAATGAAACAACCAACCCTAGAATAAAAGTGAGAATAAACCAAACTCAGTATTCGAATTACGCAAGCTATTATCCGCCTCAAGCTCTGCAGACCCCAAATAATAAGTCAACGTCTAGCCACGGTGTACCATTCTCAACGGGTGCATTTGGATGAAGAACCAACCAAAAAGCAGATTATATTTATCCGTGCCGGCGAAACGAATTGATCAGCCTGAAACTGGAAACCTGGAACGTCCAGTTCATGTTCCCTGTGTTACCTGACGACGCCTCGAATATCAGAGGCGTAAGAAAATCAGTTGTTATTAACAATGAGAAAAATCTAATATTGTCACCTTATTATTTTGTAACGATCTTAACCAGGTTCACCTCCCCAACTTTCGCAAACTTCCTCATTCACAATGATGAATGAATAACTTATCCACGCGAGAAATGCACATCAACCATAAAGTACAAACATCCTATAATTTCTGTTCACAAAATCTCTCCATATATCACACAATATTTACTCTAGTTCCGTGATCCTATTGAGAGATTTCAAATCATTGTTTCGATAAGAAGAAATAATGTAGGCATTAAAACATATATTAATACAATATTATTGAACGCATTATGGTGTACCGAATTGACGAAATCTTTTAATAAATAGAAGTTGCTAATTAAATAAATTTGATTCTGGTAAAGATGACTGATTTTCAGATCTCGCAACCTGTTTAGCTCTGACAAACCTGAAATCTAAGCAAATACTCGAACATGAGTCAGACTCAAAATCGTTGAAATACTTGTAGACTATGCGAGAGAATTCAAGCAACACCATCAGATGACATGCTTGCTTTGAAACATTTTGCGAGTCGAAATGTGCGACATTGTTCCGGTTAGTTGCATTCTCCGTGAATCTTCCATTTTTGGGGCAAACATGTTGTCAACCCATCCGAATGCTTCGCCGGAAGAATGCCTGAAAATATGAAATTATTGAATGAGACCACATCAAATTTTGGCTAGGGTTAGTTAATCTCGCGCAACGTACCTTGCGTTCTTCGCACGTCGTAGCCCCGTAATGGCTTCCTGTCGATCAGCCTCGGCATCGTAACTGGAGACGGATCAATTAGTCCCACTAGAATCAGTTCAAATGCAGTCAATGCGGAATGAGGATAGACGAGGAAATGTAACATTCACAACCCAGAACGTATAACCTCAATCTTTTGAATCGAACATGGAATCAGTTTAATTACGACTAATGTCAAATGATGCGAATCCTGCAAAGTTGACTCACCAATGGCAGGAAGACGTAACTCAATCTGATTCATTGGCAATTCATTTAATACGAATGAAAGTAGTTCCAGCGTCACGATATAACTTTTACAATCAGCAAATGAGTTTTACGACAGCCACAACCGTAATATTTTGATCAATCTGTGACTGATAGATACGCCCTTCCAAATTCTCAAACACAATATCCGAATTAAACCCAATAATTACAACCGTCGTCTTAGTAACAGCCACAGACTCTGGCTCCAACCCAAAATCACAATAATTACCACAGCCAACACAATTGAGCAGACAAAACGCAGTTAAAGATCATGTATGTCACCATTTGTTAAGAAGTATCGTTTCATACTTGAATAATTTGATTTGGATGTACTGTTAATCATATTGATTGTCGGTCGAAGTGACACTGATGAATTCTTTTAAGCCCATAGTACACCGGATTGTACTGAATTACTTCACGATGCGTTGAATAGAGTAATAGGTAATTCATTAATTAATAATAGTATCTTTATATAGAATTATCTATCAATTTTACTCATTTAGACAGAAGGCAATCACAACCATATCCGAATCAATCGAAAACTTACGCCGCTATCGACGAGGTGAGGACTGACTGTATGTGCAACAACGTCAATCTCACCTCAAAATGAATAAATCTGAAACCATCAGTGTCATTTGCGCTGTCTGAGGAGTCTGGCGACCGGGAGAATTACCGTGCCATGGCATGCGAAGGAGGCAAGGCATATCACACGATATTAAGCAACCCTAACTTAAATTCGATTTGGTCTCATCCAGTAATTTCATATTTTCAGGCATTCTTCCGGCGAAGCATTCGGGAGCGTCGACAATATGTTTGCCCCACAGATGGAAGATGCACGGAGAATAAAATTACTAGGAACAAATGTCGTGCATGTTGACTCGCTAAATGCTTCGAAGCAGGCATTTCGGCTAGTGGGATGTTGTTTAAATTATCTCTCATAGTGCACAAGCATTTCAACGACGTTAAGTCAGAATCATGTACGAGTATTCGCTTACATGTCAGCACTGCGATAGCCTTGGAAACGGCAAACTCTGAAACATTCATCTTCATCTGAGTCCAATTTATCCGATTGAATGCAAAGTTTAATTAGCAACTTCTATTTATTACAAGATTCCGTCAAGTCTCTACAACACAATGGTATCCAATGCATTTTCCATTGTTGGTGCAAACATATTGTCGACGCGTTCGAATGCATCACCAGAAACATTCAGCGAGTCAACATGCGCGACATTTGTTCCGACTATTTTTATTCTCCATTCATCTTCTACTTTTAACGCAAACATATTGTCGATGCTCTTGACTAATTCGCCGGATGAAAGCCTGAAAGTTTGAAATTATTTAATGACACCAAATCGAATTTATGTTACGGTTACTTAATATCGTCGGACATACCTTGCCTCCTTCGCATGCCATAGCACCGTAATGTCTTTCTGGAGCCCAGTCTACTCTGACAGCACAAATGACACTGCTGGTTGCCGATTTATTCATTCTTAGGTGAGCTAGACGTTGTTGCACATAGCGTCGTTCCTCGCCCCGTCGAGCGTGCGAGGCATGCTTCGATTGATTTGGAAATTGTTGCGGTTGGTCCTGACGAAGTGACTAAAAATTATAGATAATTCAATACATCGATACTAATTATATTCAAGGGGATTATCAATTTCTATATTCAAAGCATCCTTAAGCCATTCAGTACTATGGGCTCACACGAATTCATTAACGTCACTAGGACCGATTATGGTTGTGATGAAAAGTCCACCACAATCAAATTATTAAATTATGAAACAATACTTCTCAAATAATGGTAGTTCACATGATCGGAAATTACAAATTGTCTACTCCATTGTTCTGGCCGTAGTAATTATCTTGAATTTGTTCGGAGCCAGTGCCTGTGGCTGCTACGAAGACGACGGTTGGCGCTATGGTGTTAGCATATTGTGTTTGTGAATTTGAAGGTTATATACATCAGTCACAAACTCACCAGAATATGAAGGTTGTGGTCGTGACGTATACCCATTATAATTGTTGATTGTACAGTCGTTAGTGTGTTGGTGAGGTATTGCCGAGGCATTCGATGATTTGTACTGAACTGAAAACTTTCAGACTTTTGGGAAGAATAAAATTGTATTATTTTTCATGTTTCACTGGTCCCAACTTGCGTAAAATCATTCGCACACGAGTCTTCTTATTTAGCTCAGCACAACCATCCATGAACACATCTTCGTATATTCGGTACCAGGACTCGAATATCATTTATTCATCAGGCTGACAATGAAATTCGTCAATGCTTTGCAGTAAGCCGTCAACTGGTTGTCCATAACTTAGACTTTCGATTGCCTGGAATGCCATTCGCTCTATCAACTCTTCAAAAAGCTGCTTTTGTTCATTCAGTAATTCTTGTACTGACGTCCTCTCATACGCTAAAATATTGTCCTCAGCCCATCGAAAATTGTTATATCTGTAATTTGCTACTACTGGCCAAGGCTTGGTTTCGACAGAACACAACCGTAAGTGAACTCGTGTATTGACCGAATGAATGAATAACACAAAGTTTGTTTAGTAAACAATAATCAGAATATGCACTTACGATCGATCTCGATTGATGATTAATCGATTGTTCGTTCACTAACTATACTACAGATTTTGAATCGGATCGATGTTTCTTTAAGTAACTTTCAATCAGGAAAGATTCTTCAATGAGGGCAATGCGTTATCCATTTTATCAATTTGATCAAGTAGACGATTCTTTTCTGAGATTCAACACTTTCAATTTTGCTTGAACTCGCGTTTAGTCGAACGTCTATGCCACCGTACATCTTCAGTTGTCTAATAAACACAGTTGTTTCAACGCATTAGCTAATTACAGCCCTTGATTGATTCAGCCATATCATATTCATTGCTCTATGCTAAAGAGTGATGTATTACCAGGTGTGTATTTTCCAGTAGAGCTTGTAGTGGCCGAATAATAAGTCTGCACTACACAAAATACAGCAAAAATGGAATCAACTCATTAAAGACCACAAGCCCAGAAATAGATCAAGGGAAGTTCAACGATAGCGAGATAATCCACATAGGAAAATCAATGAGATGGAATGCAAGGTGCAGAATGATCGAAAATTTTGGAGGATCCGTTAATCGCAATTTAAGCGACGCACACAATCTTTGCCCCCCTAATAAAAGACAAAGTCCGAGAGTTCAAAATTATATTAACCGCCAAAAAGTATATTGTACAATCATTAATTCGAATGAAGCTTACAAGCCCAAAAATCGAATAACCATACAAGGCCAAAAGATGTATGTAAAAAACACGAAGGTACAAATTGAATGTAGTTCACTACAATATTCCACCACCAGAGCGCTAGTTAGGCTTGACGGAAGAATAACATACTCTCGAAATGTTCATAAAGTCACAACGTAAGCAAGACGTTTGTGCCAATGCCCATGTCTACCGGTTCGAGTTTGAACGCCGGTTGAAGGGACCGGAGGATTGTGATGAACATTTGGGGAGGTAGGTACATGAGGATAACACGGCGGTTGTTATTGAGGACTACAGGCGCTTGATGGACTTGGATGCTTAAGCTCAACGAAAGTTGGTTTTAGACGATCAATAGAAACCGAGTGACATCGTCCATTCATATCCAAGACGACGTTTTTTGGTTTACGCTCGATAACTCTGTATGGTCTATGAAATGATTGGTGTAGTGGTTTATAAACAGATTCACATCACACAACATCGTACGTATCGAGATAATGTTATGTATGTTGGTGATTACTGTGACGTCGAAAAGGCGCAAAATCGCAAGCGAGTTATGTAATCTGCTTTTCGAATATGGTTAATATTGTTGCAAAAGGACATAGCTTTGCTGCAACGTGTATACCACCGCGCTACAACTGTAGACCGGACTATACAACAGGTCATTCGAGGAGGGGATTGCAACTCAGAACAACATTGACTTTTCGTACCGTGATGTCATCGGTGACTTGATCCTGCTGTTCAACACTCTGCATTAAGTGGGTCACCCACTTGAACACCCGTTTCTTCGGCAAGAAGCACGTAATAACAGAGCTCAGGGCTAAATGTTAATTATTCCACACTCTCACTCAAACTGTCGAAGGTTCTTCTCTGCTGTACGAGTTTATTTTGTATGGAACTCTCTGCCCTCAACATATCGTTTGTGCATCATATCATCGTATCATCATCAATAGAAATTATGCCGTTCTGGTAGTTTCTGTCAAGTTGGAAATATATCCTTGTATGTGTTTTTAACGGACTGGAGACCTAAGGCAGCTGTTCAAAAGAACATCTGTTTGTGTAATATGGCAAAATCTGAGTTCACCAATTAGGTGTCGTATGCCGGATTCTAACTCAAACATCGAAAGATGAATCAGATATATTCTATCTATTGTTAACCATGTTCCGTCAGAAGTAAGATGGAAAATTATCCCAAAATCTACATTATGGCGTCGAAATATGCTCGCTGGAGCATTTAATAATGACAGTGACGTCAGTTGAATTACTATCTCACAGGTTAGCTTATTCTGTATCATAAAGTGTGCTTTCAACTAATAGAAACAAACTGATTGACGCTTAACAACATCTTCAATGCCTGTCAATAAAATGAGCTTTGAATGATCGGGAAATGTGATGTCAAGCAATGTTTTGGAAACGTTGCACCTAGCTCAATATTTTGCACAAAATAAAAGAATTATGCTATATAACAGAGATTTGATTTCAATAAAAAGATCATCGTGGTATAACTGTGATATACTGCGATGGCTAACTTAAATTCCTATAATTTATAGAGCATCTTGAGAACATTATTTATAGTTGACCAAATTCAAATTCAAATTCAAAGATTTCTGGTTAAAAAAGTTAATACTTTACAACACCACAGGATGACGGTATGAATAAAAACAGAAAAAATACAATAGTATAAAAGCAATAGTGAATATCAAATGTAAGGCTCACGAATGTTATTCTTTTGCATATGTAAGTCCAATTTCACTTTAAACGCCGCCAGGCAAGGAGAGTAAACCACATGTTGGGGTAGGGAATTCCAAAGAAATATAGCACGTATGGCGAAAAAATGGCGCCGACAGTCAATACGGGAACTTGGGACGTAAAGGGATAAGGTATGTCCGCGTGTTACTTTTCCATCACATACATCAAGCAAGTGTTTTAGTGGATGTCCTTCTGTAGACACAATTCTATAAGTCAGAATAATATCGCGTCGTATCCTCCTTTGGGTAAAATCGCATAGACCCAGACGTCGCAATCTTTCGGTGTACGGAACATTGCGAAGACCCATCACTAACTTTGTTGCTCTGTGATAGATTTTATCGAAAAGAGCAATATCCTTTCGCAGCCAAGGAGCCCACACCTCTACCGCATACTCCATCGTAGGGCGAAGGTAGACGTTCATTATCCTTGGTAACGTTACCAGAGAGAATCTTCCAAATATTCTTCGAAAAATACCTAACAATCTGTTTGCTCGTCGATATATGTTCTGACAGTGCGCTGTGCTCTTCAGGTTCCCGCTAATCCACACTCCAAGATCTTTTTCTAACGAGCTCCATGCTAGGATTTCAGTTCCCAATCGATATGTCCAAGGAACATTCTTGCCAAGATGGAGCATCTTACATTTCTGTATGTTGAATGACATGTCATTCATGGCCGCCCAATTCGACACGCTGTCCAAATCCGTTTGCAGTTTCTCACAATCCTCTGCAGAACTTATTGGCGTCCAAATTTTCATATCATCCGCGAACAGGACCATTTTGGACGATATGAGGGGGGGTAAATCATTTATGTACAACAGAAAGAGGAGCGGGCCTAGCACAGACCCTTGTGGGACTCCACTGGTGGTTTTGAACGTTTGGGATAGCGCTCCGTTAACTTTAACTCGGGCGTCGCGATCTGACAGATAGTCGCACAACCATGAGAGGAGTGGATCACATATTCCTAAACGCATCAGTTTTTGAAGAAGCAAATGATGATTGACTCTGTCAAAAGCTTTGAAATGTCTAGGTAACAGACGTGGATGCAAGAACTTTTATCCATCTCCTTTGTCCAGTCGTCTAACGTGAGGAGAAGATTTGTGAGACAAGATCGGTGTGATCGAAATCCATGCTGCGCTGGCGAAAACAAATTATGCGATTCGAAGTGTGCAACTATTCTTTCCGAGACTATACGTTCCATGAGCTTAGCAATAACAGGTAAAAGTGTGACGGGACGATAATTTGCAGCGTCAGATCGGCAACCGCCTTTGTAGATAGGTGTTATCACGCCGGACTTCCAATCTTTCGGTACAATTCCCTTAAGCAACGAATAGTTAAACAGGCTAGAGAGCGGTTCACAAAGCTGACGGTGACAGAACCTGAGCACATCCGGTGTGATGCCATCCGCTCCTGGGGATTTTCTTACCTTTAGTTTGAGCAAATGACTTGCAACAATCATTGGATTTATCGAAATATCGCACAACGTTTCGATTCCTGTTTCAATTGAATACTCAGAACGTTCCACTAAAAACGTTTGCACGAACACCTTAGAATAGTAAATTGCCAGAGCATTAGCGGTTTCTAACGCTGTTTCAGTTAGTTTTTCGCCATTCTGGATGGGAAAAATACCTGGTTTGACTTTTGCTTTCGCGTTCATGATTTTGTATAATAACTTTGGGTTGCGTTCCATTTTCGACAGGAGCATCAATTGGTGCGCTTCCTTATCCTCTCGAATAAGCGCAGTCACTTTGTTGCGTAACATACGGAAATGTTGCCAAGAAGTAGAAGTAGTGTTGGCTTTATGCTGCACCCACGCTGCTCGCTTCAGTGCTATCCACTTTTTTGTTCTGCTGCGGACAACAAAACGAAGTTCATCGACGCACCTTTTCTGAACGATCTGCGAGTTCTCGTCTATCTTCATTTTCAGAAAACCTACAAGCTCGTTCCATTGCGAGTCAGGGGTTATATTGTCCGTCTGAAAGTGCGGAATCTGCACGAGCGATTTACTCAGGGCCAATTTATCTACCCGTCGAACCACCCCATTCGGAGTAAGCGATTGCTGAGTACTGCAAACATAGTCGAACATAAGCACTGAATGGTCGCTAAGACCCAGTGGAGCCTGGAATTCGATCGCTTCGATAGATTGTTCCTCCGACGTTAACACCAAATCCAAGACAGAGGGGCGGTCAGAACCTCTCCTCCGGGTGCATTCGTGAACATGGTTGTATAACGGGATTGAATCTAGTACCTCTCTAAATCGGTATTCTGGTGTTTGTGGGGAGTGATCGTCCCTGAGATAAAGGGTGGACAGATTAAAATCACCCATAATAAGTGTCGTTGCTTGCTGTGTGCGAGTCAAGCGCTGAAGCACTTGGATCAACCTTTCGTTGTACGATTCCGTAGATGAAGGGGGCCGGTAGACCACACCAATAATGCAGACTTCACCAGACATCAGTGTTAAAGTGCACCAAATTGTATCCTCGAGCGTGAATTCTGTCTTGTCTATTGGATGGCACTGGAGTCTATTATGGTAATAAAGAGCAACACCACCACCGCATCTCTCTCGATCGTTCCTTATCAAATTCATATTTGGAATTGATATCTCCGATTCAATCAATTGGGAAGAATACCATGTTTCTGTAATGGCGATAATGTCAGGTGAGTAGCGCGAACATATCTCGGTTAGCTCAGCTAATTTGTTCGGAAGGCTTTGTGCATTTGTATATAAACATCTTATAAAGTTCGTGGTGTTCAAATCATGAAAAGGTATTAGAGGGCCGACTCGGTTAGAGTCGGAATACTCAAGTTTTTTGGAGCTATCGCATGACATTCAGGTTGAACCTCATCACTAGGCGTTTGTGGGTCAGTACCATCCGTTAACTTGCTTCCGGCTATTACCTTGGGCAAGCTCAACATGACGTTTTGTGGTAGGTTTTTTCTATTAGCTTTCCATTCACGTTTGATAGTATCGTCATTTCGGTTGTGAAGAAGGTTAGCTTTAAAGGGCTAGGACCTTGCCCTTTATAGTTGGCAGACCGCGGTATCCTAAAAGCATCCACAAGTATGGCATTTTTAATACCAATTGTTTCGGCTAGATATTTCCATTGTTTGTGGTCGTGCTCAGACTTTTCTTGAGAAGGTACGTCAGCAGCATCTTCCGGAACACCTAGAATTACAATACTTCTCGGATTACATTCTCCACGAGATTTCTGCGACGACTTTCGCTCCCACCATGGTAAGTCTGCATGGATACGACATGTAGTCTCTGGAACACCTCTAAGAATGTAAGCATTTAAGAGTACGTTTTCCACGTCCTCCGCAGATTGCAGCGTTATTCTTAAAAGGCGAGGATCATCCTTGTGAGGAGAATTCAGGTGGCGGTTTAATCGAACTACTGATGAAGGAGTAACTGCGGCCATGCTCATCAGACTGCAGAGTTTATACCACTCAGCTAAGTCATGTTTTTGCTTAGCTTCAAACAGCGTTTCCTGCGACTCTGTCACGTTAGTACATATAACGCTAAGGTTTACACCCGCAGATTTTGTTTTATAATGTGAGTCAGTCGTTTTAGTAGCAGTGGTTTTTTTGAGTCCTTTTTCGTTTCCGTTAAGTCGAGGAGTCACTGATCCCAACGAACGCCTCCCCGTTTTAGTCACCATCTGCGCGGTTATCTGGGCAAATGTTGGCCTGCTCGAGTATGATGGATTATCTACCGGCTCTTCGGCAGTAACCTCTAAGTCGGGTAACGACGGTGTCTTTATGACGTTTATTATCAGTTCACTTAGTTTTTGAATACTGGATTCCATTCCATTTAGACGCGTCTCAATATCATATTCAGGGGTTTTCGTCGCCGAGGCTGACGGTGTTGATTTGGCCTTGCAAACCAGACAAACATAACAAACACCAGGGCAATTATCTCCATTAATAATCGATACTAAATCCGAGGTCAGCGATTTGTCGCATTTAGCATGAACTTTCGACAAACAATCGTAACACGTGACAGACTTTGCCTTAGGACTTACCGACTTTCGGCAAACCGCACACATGCAGCCCGGTGCGCTTTGTTTTCGTTTTGGGGTCATCCGGTCAGGGTTATGAGCAGCACTGTTCAGTGGTTTGTGCACAAGCATTGGCTCTGTCGAGCGATCGATGATGAATATAGTGTGCGCGACAAAAAATTCAGTGTTCACGAAAAAGAGCAAAATCAGAATTTAATCCGGTGATACTCTTCGGTAGTTGATCGCACGATGTTGAAAGTATGACCAGTCGACGGCGAAGAATAAGATCTTTCCGATGACGTTATTCCCTTTGAGGACTTGAAGAGTATTAACAGAGTTGCACGCGTAGATCCAATATGGGAAAATCACGATAAATCCCAATTTGCTCGTATTATCGAATACCGCTACAAGAGTGGTATATCCAGAAAGCCGACTTCGAGAGGAGTCCAACAACGTATAATATGTCCACGTAAGTGTAAGTTTAAGAACAGTATATCCTGATAATCAGGAGCTCAAAATAATTCGACCGCACGGCATTGAACAATATGAACCCTATTAAGGTTCTATAATCGCAAACATACATAATATATACAGTCATTATGTGCTTTTTGTTATTATTTATACCATAAATATCTTAGAAACATTATCTGGTCCTTCAAATACGACATTTTGGCTCAAAACGCTGAACGAACTTTCATTCAGTTCCAGCCTAAGTTCGAACCTAAGCACCATGGCAGCGGATGTAGATTTAATAAGTTTTCGTGATTTTAAATCGAGTCATACGATGTTGAAAGGCAAAAAACATTTAATAATCCATTTTATTGAATAAACGGCTGAAACAATCAACTTTTGCCATTAGTAATCCGAACATCGTGATTGAACTCCTTGTGATATCGTTATAGTTGTTTTTGTGACAATTTTATTCGTGGCACTGCTTATGAGTACACGATAATTTGAAATTTATACGATTTGGCAGAGGCTGTCTGATGCATCGTAAATAGTTTTCGGCAGCATGTCTGTGACAATGGATAAATCATTCATTGGAAAAATAATATCACTAATCACTCAAACTGTTACCATTCGTAGTTTAACTCGTATTTTCTTCTACTTCGTTGAATCTCTCTCCAGAGAGGTGAATTTAATTCGATTTTACGCACTACCGAGTTTAAGGAAGACGGAACATCTATTTCAAGTGCTAAGAATATCAATCTTCCATTTTTTGTATTAGTTGTTTTAGAAATGAATCTCAATCAACGATTTATTTGGTAGTTTTGAAAATAAGGTATCAACGTTTCTATATTAAGTCAAACATTGACACATTTTCGCACAATTATAAGTGAGTTTGTTCCTCAATCTTATCTTTAGGTGCTTTCTCTCAAGCGACAGACTTTTGATTTGATTGCGTCCTTTTGGGATAGATTATTGAAGAATCATTCTGGATTCAATATTTAGCAGCATATGTCCGCAATACGCTAATTTGTGCCGTATATATTTTCAAAATACAGTGAAGATGCAGCTCTCAAATAGATTACAAAGGTTATATGAACGGGATCTAATGCAATCACCCCATTGTATTCATGATAGTCAGATTGACAACGGTAATATACTTCAAATGTTTATCTTAAAGCTTTTATGAATAATTCTCAATTATAAAATGTTTCAACTCGATTTCTCGAGTCTGTTCTGTCCAACGTTTGAGCATGGTTAGAAATTCAGGCTTCTGTTGAATCTTTTTGATAGAATGTATCCATAAAAATCAACCTGCTCAAGGAAGAAAAACATTAGCAACGATTACTGTTTTGGTTTTTCTACTGGATGAAAATTACACGATTTTTTCTGTTAACAAAACTCATGCTTCAACAATCGATATTTATTGATGGATGATTGATTGTGCTACGGATGGCTGGCATGAACTTAAATGAATTACAACTTATTTTCGGTTCTTAAGGCCGTTGATAGTGCACATTGCATGGATGCTAACAGGAATGAGCATCAGAAAGCAACTGATAACCCAGCGCAATTCGATTGCCAACGCAGTGGAGAGTTTAGAATCAAGAATCAAGATTTATGGTGATGAAAAGCTAATGCTTTACACGTACCATTGGATGACAAATATTGCGAAAAAAAATAATCAAAATCACATTGTTAATGTTTTTTGGGTTCGTGTTGCTTCAATACTCCGGGCCAAATTCAGGGTTTTGTTTGACGTATGCATCCAATTTCGATTTGAAAACATCAATTGTCGTTGCATTCACAACATCTTGCGGTAGCGCATTCCATAGAACCACTACGTTTTTTGATGTATTGATTGCTTCCGTTTCGGTGGGAACGCTGCCGTCTACCGCCCCCAGCCGCGAATGTGTCTCACTCATGGTACTTGGTCTCGGTGGACAAAGTCTAATGTCTTTCGGTAATGCACGTTTTGCTATTTTCCATTCGGACTTGACAAATTCAGCCATGTCGGTAGTTAAAAAGGTAATCCTGAGAGGTTTCGGTCCGTCTCCTTTATAGTTTATTGAAAAAGGCACCCGGCAAGTGTCAGTGATCACAACGTTAGAAATATTGAGCAAAGACGCAATGTAACGCCACTGCTTGAAGTCATGATCTGCAGTTTCCTGTCACGATGCTTCAGAGGCATTTTCTGGTACACGAAGTAGAAACATACACCGCGATACCGTGTTTTCCTCAGTGTTTGAGGCACCCTTCCGTTCCGACCATGGCACATCAGGATATATCCGGCAATTTGAAGTCGGATCCGTCTTTAGTCGGTACGAATTTAGCAGTATATTTTCGATATCAGCCTCGCACTTCAGTGTGACTCTTAGTAACCGAGGTTGATTACTATGAGGTGAGGTGGAATGGCGAGTTAGACGAATCAGTTTGTCAGGAGTAACATGTTCAATTTGCAACTGTTGACAAATTTGAGACCATATATCGAGGTCGTGTTTGTGTTTTCTATCTAACAAGCTCTCGCCGGACTCTTTAACATTCGTACATATTACGCTTAACGAATGAGAATGCTTGTCGCGTGTCCGGTCATTCTTCATAGAATGTGAGGCTTTTTGATTTAGGTTTAGTGTGCCAGGCTCAGATTGTGCAGCGGAGGTCGACCGCAAAAGCATTTCTCTGTATGATTTTTGTACCACCGGGGGCGTTTCAATTGGTGCCGAATCGGTGCAGATAACATTAAGCGAAGTATTTTTCGTGGCAGCTTTGGCCAAAGGAGCGTTCGACGTAGACGGTTTCCGCTTCAAGGCCTTTTAAAGTATCACTTCAGTGTCGCGTAATTTAACCTTTTTAGAAGCACTCTGTGGTGGTGCGGTCGAGCGTATTCCATTATTCAATTCAACTGTTTTAGTCTTGATTATTGGTCGTAGAGTATTCTTTAAATTTGTAAGTTCCTCTTCTATTATCAATAATCTATTCTCTATTGTATTAGTCTCGTTTCTAGCACAGAATTGTGTACTCTTGTGATTACGATTTGCTATTGAATTTCTACAGTCAATACAGAAATAGCAAACGGATGGTGAGGTTTTTATCATTCACGATCTTTACAAACTCATCGGTCAAAGTCTCATCGCAGGCCACGTGCACATGTATATCACAAAAAATACATTTAACCAATGCCCTATCATTGCTTACCGGGTACAGGCACTTGGCGCAGAGGTCAAGGTGGTTTGATGTCGCTGTCGGGAAAACAACCGTCGTATGCACACCATGATCGATCGATTTTTTCGCGTGGGTGTTGGACCTCGTGACTCGACTTGGTTATTTCATAACTATCCTGCGTTGTTCTGTTCCCTTTCTCGGTGGGATTGTTCTCTCGTATCATTTAGTTGATCAGCAGGCACAACTGTCTGTCGAATTCAGTACATAACAGAAGCAAATGAAGTGTATGGGATTCAAGAATCGAAGCATTCAAGAATTTAAGGTTTAAAACTCAAACGATACTGAGGACAATTTCAGTCTAATACTCATTTGCACATTGCTTATTTTCCTAGCTGCTATTAGAAGTCGTATGTTTTCAACTTTTGCCAGAAGTTTGATCAAAAATGCTGAACTTTATCGTGCAACACACGAGTCATTTCAGTAGATTTCGCTTTCTTCGGACCGTCATTGGAAAGTGCGACGTGGCATATACTTTTTCTTTGGCGAATCCCAGTATTCTGAAGACATTCGATTGGGGCTCTCTTGTTGGAATCAGCTTTTGCAAATCACGCAGGTAGATTAGGGGCGCACATGTGAGTGACGTATATCCTTGGTTTAGCAGACAGATGTCATTCACACCTGCCAAGACCAAAGCAATTGAGGGATTATACGGCACGTAGGGGAGATGGTACGGCAGTTGATATTGATCGCGCTTGTCTGTCTTATGGATCACAGAACACAAATTTGGATTGGTCAGGTGAATGAAATTTAAGCTTGGTCACTGTTCGTACTGACACCCTCGGTATAGCGAAGCTTCTGTGTCAGAAACAAAACGTTACCAATAAACTAATCTCACCGATTCATTACAAAAGTCCTTTTCTCCCACTCAATCAGTTCCGCCAGCTTTGTTTACCGGCGTTCGACCTCCAATTTGATCGAAACTTAATCTTTCTCTCGAAACAATTATGTGCCCAATAGCCAGAAAGACAACTGATTCTGTACAGATCCCACAAAATAGTAACATAATTTATGTCAAGCTGACTGTAAAGACAAAGATGATGGTATACAGCGCGTGCGTACTAAATGCTTTACTATACGGCAGTGAAACCTGGACCACCCACGCAAGACACGAACGGAAGCTGAATGCTTTCCATCTACGAAGCATCCGTCGTATCTTGAACATATCGTGGATGGACAGAGTGACTAACGCTGAAGTGCTTTCAAAAGCTGGTCTACAGAGCATGTTCACCCTATTACGTCAGCGCCGCCTGCGGTGGCTTGGTCATGTCTATAGAATGGAAAATGGTAGTATTCCGAAAGATCTACTCTACGGTGAGTTGCAATTAGGAAGTCGACCATTGGGCAGACCGCACTTGCGGTACAAAGATTCAAGATTCAAGATTCAAGAATTTATGGTCACAAAAAGCACATAGCTTCACAATTACCATATCATAGTAAATATGCTTTCAATAAGAGGTATAAAAAATCAGTTATACGATGTCACTGGAGTCAAGTAATATGCTTACCCTGAGTCAATACACAAGCATCGTCAAATCGTTATGTAACAAATAATTGTCCAAGGTTCGAGTGAATGTTTGGATACAGGTAGAGGTGATAATTGCTTCGGGAAGGACATTCCACAGGAAACAGACACGTACCGAATAGAAATATCGGCGACAATTAGAACGGGAATGGGGAATTTGTAGTGCCGCTGAGTGGCTACGTGTAATTCCTGATTCACGGTATTTGAATAAATGTTTGAGTGGATGATCTGGAGTATTCAATATTTTGTAAGTAAGGATAACGTCACTTCGAAGTCTACGTTGAATGGGAGTGGGGAGCTTTAGCTTTTTCAACATTTCCTCGTATGTACGGTCTCGAAAACCACGCACGAGTTTAGTTGCACGATGATATATCCTGTCAAGCAAAAATATATCCTTTTTCATCCACGAAATCCATGCTTGCGATGCATGTTCCATTGTGTGAATTAAGTAGGTCTTCATGATTCTTGGCAACGTTACAGGCGTAAAGGTTCGGAAGATCCGTCGAAGCATACCTAGAAGCTTTGAAGCACGCTTGTAAATGACCTCACAGTGCACGCTGTTCTTCAGGCTGCCACATATCCAGACTCCAAGATCCTTCTCCGATTCGGTCCAGCTCAAAATCGTCTGCGTAAAGTGATATTCGTACTGGAAGGGCTTACCGATTTGCAGTAACTTGCATTTTTGAAAATTGAACGGCAGTTTATTTCTTACTGACCATTCGTGTAGTGCATCTAAATCACTTTGCAGTTTAACGCAGTCTGCAGTTGATTTTATTCGCATCCAAAGTTTAACATCATCCGCAAAAAGAACTACCTTGCATGAGAGCGTCTCAGGTAAATCATTGATGTAAACTAAGAAAAGCACTGGACCGAGAACGGAACCTTGCGGTACACCACTGGAGGTATTAATGGCTCGTGATTGTACCCCGTTAACTCGAACGGTTGCCTTGCGCCCATTGAGGTAGCTTTCGAACCACACGAGTAGCTGCCCGTCAATACCAATCTGTTTCAGCTTCCGTAGCAACAGGAAGTGAACAACTCTGTCGAAAGCTCTCGACATATCCAGATAGCACGCATGCACACTGTCTCCTGCGTCAACCGTTTGGGTCCAATCGTTCAATACCGTCAGCAAGTTTGTTAAGCATGAGCGAGCTTTACAAAACCCATGCTGGGCGACAGATAGTATATTTTGTGATTCCAAGTGATGAACTATATTTTCCGTCACTATGCGCTTCATCACTTTGGATAGCACGGGGAGTAGGTTGACAGGACGGTAGTTCGCGGGATCTGAACGGCTAGCAAAAAGAGATATGAAAGCTCTTGACATTGATTCCGCAAGCTGGGAAGAACTTGCTCTTGACCGCTCACTTTAGAGGCATTGTGTAAAGCGTCGACTGCAAGCCGGGGAGGAGCAAATACAGCTCCTGGCTGCTGAACGCAGATCACGCCGCCGGCGTGCAAGTGATGCAATACAACAGAGTTCTGACTATCGTTGCAAGCGCTGCGGGAGAGATTGTTCATCCCGAATCGGACTGTTTAGTCATTCAAAAAGTTGCAAAACATGAAATTCATGCGATGTGATGTACATCCATGGTCGACATCGACCGACGGAGGCCAACAACAACAATTTATGTGTGAACCATGCAAGAGCAATCCTTGTCATGTGGTCAAAATTGCAATGAATTGGAACATATGAGTCCGCTTAATTCTTATGCGTTCTAAACAACTGGGACTGAGTTGAAAATTTCAAAGTATGCGGACAGATTAGCAGAGTGTGCCAAAAATGCATCAAATAACCAATTTAGGCTATTTGACAATGCCCGTTTAAGGTAACAGTAAATTTTGAAACTCGAAACACTAATAGTAAACACCGCTTCTCACATACCTAAAATAAATACGACCTTGTTTGTAACAGAGAACATGTTGTACTAAATAGCTTGAGGATTGAATGAATAAGCTTGTGTGTCGACGGTGTTTTAAAGGAAATGTCGCACGCTTCGAGTGAGTACAAACTTAAGATTAGGATTCAAATAAATTGTGATTGGAATACTACACATAAATACTGGAAATGAATATCGCTTTTTAGTCACCTCAACAATGTGACACGTGATTTATTTTGCAGCAAACACCAAACAATCTATTCACGAATTGGAATCAAACGTGATGATGGCATCAATGAGTAGCTTTAACAAATGCTGATGTGGTTTGGTTATCGATTATTCAATCAATAACAGTAGCACACAAACCATCGAAATTTGGAATAACGTGCATAGTGGATCACACAATGAGGATGCACATTGTTTGAGGATAAAAGTTGTGATTTCATCTGCTCCTGGTGACTTCAAACGAAGAAGTCTGAGCATGACACACTCATTGTTTATTGAGATTTCGTTTAGTATTTCATCGGAAAAGCCGATGGAAAAGCGTAAGATGCATTGATTCCTTGGGACTAAAATCTTTGAGGTAGTAACCTGCAAGAACGTCGGTAGCCTCGAACGCAGTCGTAGTTAGACCAAGAAGTGTTTGTACTGCTGAAATTCCTGGCTTAATTTTTGATGTGGTGTTAAAAGTCTGGTACAGGACTTTGGGGTTCCGCTCCATTATGGTCAGTAGTCTTGCCTGATGAGACTGCTTGTCCTCGGTGATAAGAGAGGTGACCTCCTTTCTCAACAGACGATATTTTTCCCAATTATCTGGCATCGGATTCTAGGCATAGTTTCTCCGTGCATCGTTGCGTGTCTTAATCCACTTCCTTGTGCGGCTTCTCAATGTGAAGGTAAATCGTTTTTTCGTTGTCTTTGGCACAAATGTGGAACGTAGGTTTATTTCATCACACAGCTTTTCTATGAAGCTTACCCAAGAACGATGCCCGTCCGTGGTGTCTAGTTTCCAGTCAGAAATCGTTCGAAGAGCACTGTGAAGACTTACAATATCCATTCGTAGTTTTGTTTTGTTGATGTCATTCATTCTTTCGGCTTGACAAACATAATCAAATAAGAGGACCTGGTGGTCGCTAGAACCCAATGAAGTTTCGTAGCCGAGATTTTCGACGGCGTGTTCCTCACTCGTTAGTATTAGATCCTGAACGGATAGCGTGTAACCTTCTCTATATCTAGTGTTATCGAATACGTAGTTATAAAAAGGAATATAGAAGATCAGTTCTTGAAACGCGGAGTAGATCTTTCGGAATACGACCATTCTCCATTCTATAGACATGACCAAGCCACCACAGACGGCGTTGACGTAATAGGGTGAACATGCTCTGTAGACCAGCTTTTAAAAGCTTGTAGTGGCCGAATAATAAGTCTGCACTAAACAAAATACAACAAAATGGAATCAAATCACTAAAAGATCAAAGGTCCGTAGAATGATCCAGTGAAGTCCAACGATAGCGAGATAATCCACACAGGAAAATTCAAGTTGCAGAATGCGCAAAAATTTTGGAGGATCCGTTAATCGGAATTGCAGTGCGCGGACGAACTTTGCACCCCAATAGAAGACAAAGTCCGAGAGTTCAAAATTATATTAACCGCCAAAAAGTATATTGTACAATCATTAATACGAATGAAGCTTACAAGCCCAAAAATCGAATAACCATACAAGGCCAAAAGATGTATGTACAAAATAGGAAGGTACAAATTGAATGTAGTTCACTACAATATTCCACCACCAGAGCGCAAGTTAGGCTTGACGGAAGAATAACATACTCTCGAAATGTTCATAAAGTCACAAAGTAAGCAAGACGTTTGTGCCAATGCCCATGATTACCGGTTCGAGTTTGAACGCCGGTTGAAGGGACCGGAGGAATGTGATGAACATTTGGGGAGGTAGCTACATGAGGATAACACGGCGGTTGTTATTGAGGACTGCAGGCGCTTGATGGACTTGTATGCTTAAGCTCAATGAAAGTTGGTTTTAGACGATCAATAGAAACCGAGGGACATCGTCCATTCATATCCAAGACGACGTGTTTTGGTTTACGCTCGATAACTCTGTATGGTCTATGAAATGATTGGTGTAGTGGTTTATAAACAGATTCACATCACACAAAATCATACGTATCGAGATAATGTGATGTATGTTGGTGATTACTGTGACGTCGAGGAGGCGCAAAATTGCAAGCGAGTTATGTAATCTGCTGTTCAAGTATGGTTAATATTGTTGCAAAAGGACATGGCTTTGCTGCAACGTGTATACCACCGCGCTACAACTGTAGACCGGACTATACAACAGGTCATTCGAGGAGGGGATTGCAACTCAGAACAACATTGACTTTTCGTACCGTGGTGTCATCGGTGACTTGATCCTGCTGTTCAACACTCTGCATTCAGTGGGTCACCCACTTGAACACCTGTTTCTTCGGCAAGAAGCACGTAATAACAGAGCTCAGGGCTAAATGTTAATTATTCCACACTCTCACTCAAACTGTCGAAGGTTATTCTCTGCTGTACGAGTTTATTTTGTATGGAACTCTCTGCCCTCAACATATCGTTTGTGCATCATATCATCGTATCAACATCATTAGAAATTATACTGTTCTGGTAGTATCTGTCAAGTTGGAATTATATCCTCTTATATGTTTTTAACGGACTGGAGACCTGAGACAGCTGTTCAAAAGAACATCTGTTTGTGTATTATGGCAAAATCTGAGTTCACCAATTAGTTATCATATGCCGGATTCTAACTTAAACATCGAAAGATGAATCAGACGCTTAACAACATCTTCAATGCCTGTCAATAAAATGAGCTTTGAATGATCGGGAAATGTGATGTCAAGCAATGTGTTGGAAACGTTGCACCTAGCTTAATATTTTGCACAAAATTAAAAGAATTATGCTATATAACACAGATTTGATTTCAATAAAAAGATCATCGTGGCATAACTGTGATATACTGCGCCGGCTAACTTAAATTCCTATAATTTATAGAGCATCTTGAGAACATTATTTATAGTTGACCAAATTCAAATTCAAATTCAAAGATTTATGGTTAAAAAAGTTAATACTTTACAACACCACAGGATGACGGTATGAATAAAAACAGAAAAAATACAATAGTATAAAAGCAATAGTGAATATCAAATGTAAGGCTCACGAATGTTATTCTTTTGCATATGTAAGTCCAATTTCACTTTAAACGCCGCCAGGCAAGGAGAGTCCACCACATGTTGGGGTAGGGAATTCCAAAGAAATATAGCACGTATGGCGAAAAATGGCGCCGACAGTCAATACGGGAACTTGGGACGTAAAGGGATAAGGTATGTCCGCGTGTTACTTTTCCATCACATACATCAAGCAAGTGTTTTAGTGGATGTCCTTCGGTAGACACAATTCTATAATTCAGAATAATATCGCGTCGTATCCTTCTTTGGGTAAAATCGCATAAACCCAGACGTCGCAATCTTTCGGTGTACGGAACATTGCGAAGACCCATCACTAACTTTGTTGCTCTGTGATAGATTTTATCGAAAAGCGCAATATCCTTTTGCTGCCAAGGAGCCCACACCTCTACCGCATACTCCATCGTAGGGCGAAGGTAGACGTTCATTATCCTTGGTAACGTTACCAGAGAGAATCTTCCAAATATTCTTCGAAAAATACCTAACAATCTGTTTGCTCGTCGATATATGTTCTGACAGTGCGCTGTGCTCTTCAGGTTCCCGCTAATCCACACTCCAAGATCTTTTTCTAACGAGATCCATGCTAGGATTTCAGTTCTCAATCGATATGTCCAATAACATTCTTGCCAAGATGGAGCATCTTACATTTCTGTATGTTGAATGACATGTCATTCATGGCCGCCCAATTCGACACGCTGTCCAAATCCGTTTGCAGTTTCTCACAATCCTCTGCAGAACTTATTGGCGCCAAATTTTCATATCATCCGCGAACAGGACCATTTTGGACGATATGAGGGGGGATAAATCATTTATGTACAACAGAAAGAGAAGCGGGCCTGGCACAGACCCTTATGGGACTCTACTGGTGGTTTTGAACGTTTGGGATAGCGCTCAGTTAACTTTAACTCGGGCGTCGCGATCTGACAGATAGTCGCACAACCATGAGAGGAGTAGATCACATATTCCTAAACGCATCAGTTTTTGAAGAAGCAAATGATGATTGACTCTGTCAAAAGCTTTCGAAATGTCTAGGTAACAGACGTGGATGCAACAACTTTTATCCATCTCCTTTGTCCAGTCGTCTAACGTGAGGAGAAGATTTGTGAGACAAGATCGAAATCCATGCTGCGCTGGCGAAAACAAATTATGCGATTCGAAGTGTGCAACTATTCTTTCCGAGACTATACGTTCCATGAGCTTAGCAATAACAGGAAAAAATTGACGGGACGATAATTTGCAGCGTCAGATCGGCAACCGCCTTTGTTGATAGGTGTTATCACGCCGGACTTCCAATCTTTCGGTACAATTCCCTTAAGCAACGAATAGTTAAACAGGCTAGAGAGCGGTTCACAAAGCTGACGGTGACAGAACCTGAGCACATCGGGTGTGATGCCATCCGCTCACGGGGATTTTCTTACCTTTAGTTTGAGCAAATGACTTGCACCAATCATTGGATTTATCGAAATATCGCACAACGTTTCGATTCCTGTTTCAATTGAATACTCAGAACGTTCCACTAAAAACTTTGGCACGAACACCTTAGAATAGTAAATTGCCAGAGCATTTGCGGTTTCTAACGCTGTTTCAGTGAGTTTTTCGCCATTCTGGATGGGAAAAATACCTGGTTTTACTTTTGCTTTCGCGTTCATGATTTTGTATAATAACTTTGGGTTGCGTTCCATTTTCGACAGGAGCATCAATTGGTGCGCTTCCTTATCCTCTCGAATAAGCGCAGTCACTTTGTTGCGTAACATATGGAAATGTTGCCAAGAAGTAGAAGTAGTGTTGGCTTTATGCTGCACCCACGCTGCTCGCTTCAGTGCTATCCACTTTTTTGTTCTGCTGCGGACAACAAAACGAAGTTCATCGACGCACCTTTTCTGAAAGATCTGCGAGTTCTCGTCTATCTTCATTTTCAGAAAACCTACAAGCTCGTTCCATTGCGAGTCAGGGGTTATATTGTCCGTCTGAAAATTCGGAATCTGCACGAGCGATTTACTCAGGGCCAATTTATCTACCCGTCGAACCACCCCATTCGGAGTAAGCGATTGCTGAGTACAGCAAACATAGTCGAATACAAGCACTGAATGGTCGCTAAGACCCAGTGGAGCCTGGAATTCGATCGCCTCGATGGATTGTTCCTCCGATGTTAACACCAAATCCAAGACAGAGGGGCGGTCAGAACCTCTCCTCCGGGTGCATTCGTGAACATGGTTGTATAACGGGATTGAATCTAGTACCTCTCTAAATCGGTATTCTGGTGTTTGTGGGGAGTGATCGTCCCTGAGAAAAAGGATGGACAGATAAAAATCACCCATAGTAAGTGTCGTTGCTTGCTGTGTGCGAGTCAAGCGCTGAAGCACTTGGATCAACCTTTCGTTGTACGATTCCGTAGATGAAGGGGGCCGGTAGACCACACCAATAATGCAGACTTCACCTGACATCAGTGTTAAAGTGCACCAAATTGTATCCTCGAGCGTGAATTCTGTCTTGTCTATTGGATGGCACTGGAGTCTATTATGGTAATAAAGAGCAACACCACCACCGCATCTCTCTCGATCGTTCCTTATCAAATTCATATTTGAAATTGATATCTCCGATTCAATCAATTTGGAAGAATACCATGTTTCTGTAATGGCGATAATGTCAGGTGAGTAGCGCGAACATATCTCGGTTAGCTCAGCTAATTTGTTCGGAAGGCTTTGTGCATTTGTATATAAACATCTTATAAAGTTCGTGGTGTTCAAATCATGAAAGGTTATTAGAGGGCCGACTCGGTTAGAGTCGGAATACTCACGTTTTTTGGAGCTATCGCATGACATTCAGGTTGAACCTCATCACTAGGCGTTTGTGGGTCAGTACCATCCGTTAACTTGCTTCCGGCTATTACCTTGGGCAAGCTCAACATGACGTTTTGTGGTAGGTTTTTTCTATTAGCTTTCCATTCACGTTTGATAGTATCCGTCATTTCGGTTGTGAAGAAGGTTAGCTTTAAAGGGCTAGGACCTTGCCCTTTATAGTTGGCAGAACGCGGTATCCTAAAAGCATCCACAAGTATGGCATTTTTAATACCAATTGTTTCGGCTAGATATTTCCATTGTTTGTGGTCGTGCTCAGACTTTTCTTGAGAAGGTACGTCAGCAGCATCTTCCGGAACACCTAGAATTACAATACTTCTCGGATTACATTCTCCACGAGATTTCTGCGACGACTTTCGCTCCCACCATGGCAAGTCTGCATGGATACGACATTTAGTCTCTGGAACACCTCTAAGAATGTAAGCATTTAAGAGTACGTTTTCCACGTCCTCCGCAGATTGCAGCGTTATTCTTAAAAGGCGAGGATCATCCTTGCGAGGAGAATTCAGGTGGCGGTTTAATCGAACTACTGATGAAGGAGTAACTGCGGCCATGCTCATCTGATTGCAGAGTTTATACCACTCAGCTAAGTCATGTTTTTGCTTAGCTTCAAACAGCGTTTCCTGCGACTCTGTCACGTTTGTACATATAACGCTAAGGTTTACACCCGCGGATTTTGTTTTATAATGTGAGTCAGTCGTTTTAGTAGCAGTGGTTTTTTGAGTCCTTTTTCGTTTCCGTTAAGTCGAGGAGTCACTGATCCCAACGAACGCCTCCCCGTTTTAGTCACCATCTGCGCGGTCATCTGGGCAAATGTTGGCCTGCTCGAGTATGATGGATTATCTACCGGCTCTTCGGCAGTAACCTCTAAGTCGGGTAACGACGGTGTCTTTATGACGTTTATTATCAGTTCACTTAGTTTTTAATACTGGATTCCATTCCATTTAGACGCGTCTCAATATCATATTCAGGGGATTTCGTCGCCGAGGCTGACGGTCTTGATTTGGCCTTGCAAACCAGACAAACATAACAAACACCAGGGCAATTATCTCCATTAATAATCGATACTAAATCCGAGGTCAGCGATTTGTCGCATTTAGCATGAACTTTCGACAAACAATCGTAACACGTGACAGACTTTGCCTTAGGACTTACCGACTTTCGGCAAACCGCACACATGCAGCCCGGTGCGCTTTGTTTTCGTTTTGGGGTCATCCGGTCAAGGTTATGAGCAGGACTGTTCAGTGGTTTGTGCACAAGCATTGGCTCTGTCGAGCGATCGATGATGAATATAGTGTGCGCGACAAAAATTCAGTGTTCACGAAAAAGAGCAAAATCAGAATTTAATCCGGTGATACTCTTCGGTAGTTGATCGCACGAGGTTGAAAGTATGACCAGTCGACGGCGAAGAATAAGAACTTTCCGATGACGTTATTCCCTTTGAGGACTTGAAGAGTATTAACAGAGTTGCACGCGTAGATCCCATATGGGAAAATCACGATAAATCCCAATTTGCTCGTATTATCGAATGCCGCTACAAGAGTGGTATATCCAGAAAGCCGACTTCGAGAGGAGTCCAACAACGTATAATATGTCCACGTAAGTGTAAGTTTAAGAACAGTATATACTGATAATCAGGAGCTCAAAATAATTCGACCGCACGGCATTGAACAATATGAACCCTATTAAGGTTCTATAATCGCAAACATACATAATATATACAGTCATTATGTGCATTCTGTTATTATTTATACCATAAATATCTTAGAAACATTATCTGGTCCTTCAAATACGACATTTTGGCTCAAAACGCTGAACGAACTTTCATTCAGTTCCAGCCTAAGTTCGAACCTAAGCACCATGGCAGCGGATGTAGATTTAATAAGTTTTCGTGATTTTAAATCGAGTCATACGATGTTAAAAGGCAAAAAACATTTAATAATCCATTTTATTGAATAAACGGCTGAAACCATCAACTTTTGCCATTAGTAATCCGAACATCGTGATTGAACTCCTTGTGATATCGTTATAGTTGTTTTTGTGACAATTTTATTCGTGGCACTGCTTATGAGTACACGATAATTTGAAATTTATACGATTTGGCAGAGGCTGTCTGATGCATCGTAAATAGTTTTCGGCAGCATGTCTGTGACAATGGATAAATCATTCATTGGAAAAATAATATCACAAATCACTCAAACTGTTACCATTCGTAGTTTAACTCGTATTTTCTTCTACTTCGTTGAATCTCTCTCCAGAGAGGTGAATTTAATTCGATTTTACGCAAGACCGAATATAATGGAAGACGGAACATCTATTTCAAGTGCTAAGAATATCAATCTTCCATTTTTTGTATTAGTTGTTTTAGAAATGAATCTCAATCAACGATTTATTTGGTAGTTTTGAAAATAAGTTATCAACGTTTCTATATTAAGACAAACATTGACACATTTTCGCACAATTATAAGTGAGTTTGTTCCTCAAACTTATCTTTAGGTGCTTTCTATAAAGTGACAGACATTTGTGATTATTTCGTCCTTTCAGTATAGATTATTGAAGAATCATTCTGGATTGGATACTTAGCAGCATATGTCCGCAATACGCTAATTTGTGCCGTATATATTTTCGAAATACAGTTAAGATGCAGCTCTCAAATAGATTACACATGTTATATGAACGGGATCTAATGCAATCACCCCATTGTATTCATGATAGTCAGATTATCAACGGTAATATACTTCAAATGTTTATCTTGAAGCTTTAATAAATATGTTGTTGTTGGCCTCCGTCGGTCGATTTCGACCATGGATGTATATCACATCGCATGAATTTCATGTTTTGCAACTTTTTGAATGACTAAACAGTCCGATTCGGGAGGAACAATCTCTCCCGCAGCGCTTGCAACGATAGTCAGAACTCTGTTGTATGGCATCAGTTGCACGCCGGCGGCGTGATCTGCGTTCAGCAGCCAGGAGCTGTATTTGCTCCTCCCCTGCTTGCAGTCG